>PVKS010017096.1:0-42685 GCA_004027875.1 Aplodontia rufa | reverse complement strand
ATGTTACAGGCTATTATAACTCCTGTACCCTATTAATTACTAACCTAAAACTGTTTTGTTGTTGTAACCTTACCAAATATTCAATAGCTGTCTTAGATCCTATAAATGTTAATCCTATAAAGTTATCTGTGCATCCTAACCTATGGGCTAAAAAGTTAAAGCCTAACCTCTGCAAAGACAAAAAGCGTAAACATGTCTTATTTACTGCTAGGAGTTAAAGCTCATCCTCTGTAACAACAGGTAAGGTAAACACACCTTTCTCATTCAAAGTTCACAATACAATGTGAGCACTCAGGATGTTATTGGTGAATGTTTCAAGTATATATATTGTTTCTTTGTTCCTTAGTTCTAATTATTTTGCTTTCTGTATCCAATTTTGTTTTAAAGCCAGTGTAGCTTTGTTTTCATGATTTCTATATGGGTTATAACAAGTATCCTTCTCAACAATCCGCAACAGTCGTCTAAGCAATAGAATTCTCATAACAACCAGAGAGGTTCAGTTTGAGTAAATTCACAATACACATAATTACTAAAACACAGCCAATTCCTAGAAGGGATGGTTTTTGGCAATCTCCAGGGCTGGCTTTGCCTAGCCCATCCCCAAGCCTGGACTTTGTCAGACAGAACTTCGGTGGACACTGCCTCCTCCAAGTATATTCTTATCAGGAGGATATTCCAAGGCCTCAGAAGTTGTTTCAGGCCCAGTCTTTTCTTCAGAATGTGCCAGGTTTGACTAACCCAGACTTACTGGGATAACACTGTAGCACAGCAAACATGGAACTCAAACCTTACTCCAAATATTCCAGAGTCTGCAGTCACCACTGCCAAAGATCTTGGCAGTATAATGGAGAATTTACCTCTGGAGTTACTCCAGAGGACATCATTTGGCTAAGTATTATTTCAATTTTAGAATTTAGTGAAGGAAGATTCAGTAATCTACACATAAGAAACCTGGGTACTAGTCTAGAACAGGTGTCTGATAAGATAGTTGTATGAAAAGGAAGTTGTGATCAAAAAAACTCAGAATGTGTTTATTAATTTAATCAATGTTTATCAAGACTCTACTCTGTGAAAAGCATCTAGAATTCAGTAGAACATACACAATCTCAGTCTCTGCTTTCACAGAGCTTGGAATTCAGCAAATGTTGAGCTTCTCTGTAGCAGAGGTAAAAAACAAAGTTCCACCCTCAACTCCTTTTAAGCAAGTCATGTTATACTCAGACAGTTCTTCTTTGCTAGGCTAGAAAGTGAAGGAAATCAGTAGCCACAGTTTATTTACACTTAAGAGAGCTTCTTGAGAAGGTTTACCATGCTATTCTTAAGAGAGTGAAATGTGGGTATTGTAGGGAAAGGCATGTGGAACAGCATTTAGGAAAGAACATTGGTTAACGGGTTAATGTCACCCAGAAGTGATACCTTTAGTGTGGTGTAACAGGCAGTATCTGGGGTTCTTTCCTGATCAAAACTGTGTTGGGGCTGGAGTGGTGGCTCAGCAGTGGAGTGCTTGCCTGGCATGTGCAAGGACCTGGGTTCAAACCCTAGCACCACACACACAGCTGTCAGAAAACCAGAAGAAAAAAATAAAGAAAAGTATCCCACTCCCTCTCTCCCCCTGCCTTTAAAGAAAAAAAAGACAACTTTGAGTATCACTGACTTGGACAAGATACAGAAGTCACATGTACATAATTTGCCTTTGACAATAAGGTATAAAAAAGAGTAAATGCATTTGAGGATAGAGCTTCCGAAAAGATAAATTCTATGTGCCTACTATGTGCCATGCATAGCAATTGGCACAACAACTCAACTCACCCAACACAGTTCATTCTGACCACCCTGAGAAATACTATCATGATGTAAACCTAAGCACAGTGAGGTCCAAAAAGATTAAGCAAATTGGTGAAGGTCCAACAACTAATAAGTGGCAGTTAGATTTGATAGAACTCAGAATTGCTTGAGTCCAAAGTCCATAATCTTAGTCAGTACCCACTGAGGGAGGCTAGTGTGCTAGAGTGAATTTAAAGAAATCTTTGTAGGGATGGCCATTTGGTCCTAGACAATGAATATGAGAAACCAATGTTCAAGGTCAGGTCATAGGAACAGTTGAGAATCAACCTAAATGAGGAAGCCTTAGGGATTTCATTGCGGAATGAGCCTTGCACCAGGGCTTGGGTGCAGAGAAAGCATCCACCAGAGCAGGTGTGGGATCTTGGAGGTGATGGAAGCATGATCATGTCTAGAGGAGAAAGTGAAATCAGGGTCCTGATAACATGGCCACCTGGGCTGGACTTCATATCCCAGGTCTTTGCCTGTCTCAAGATTTCTTGTCCTCCACCTTCTCAGTTCCATAATGACAATGTGATGAACTATTCCTGGAAAGCGTTTTGTGAACCAAGTGACACTGCTGCTTCTTCTAGGTGGAAACATTTGAACACTAGTGACTTCAATCTAATATTAAAGTGAAATAATGGTTTGATGCGTTATTCCACTAGGGGCATTTGAATTTAGACAAGGAATCCAAGAAATGAGACAATGGTCCAAATTAGGAAGGGGAGATAGTTTTGAACATGGAAATATTCTGAAGCTTGCCAGATCACCCCAAGCCCAACCTACATGTCCTCTACTATTTGTTCCATTAAACTAAACCAACATCTCCTAAGGCGCTGTCAACCCCTGTCCATTCAAATAAATTAATGGTCCTCATTGGGACTCATTGGCCATAAAGCTAGTTCAGCGGCCAACATGCTGCTGGCTCACACAACCTCTCTATCAAAAAACAGACAGCCTTCTTTCACATCAAGGCACCAAAAGAGGTGATGCACCCTCCCTTGCCTCAACCTAGAAGCCCAGTGTAAAACAAATGTGACAAATTTAAAGGTCAAAGAGCTGGAAAGAGGGGATAGAATGCCAGAAAGTCTTGGGGTGATAGAGCTATTTTACTTGAATTTCTTGCTTTTGAGGTCTCTAAAGAAACTCCTGGAGGCTGCAGCAGTGGCTCAGTGGCTGGAGCACTTGCCTGGCATGCGCTGAGACTGGGTTCGAACCCCAGCAGCACATACACAACTAAGTGTCAGAGAAACAAAAACCAAAAATTGATTCTTTCTCTCTCACTGTCTCTCTCCTTCTCTCTTAAAAAAAAAAAAAATTGGGGCTGGAGCGGTGGCTCAGCGGTTTCGGCGCTTGCCTGGCAAGCACAAGGACCTGGGTTCAAACCCCAGCACCACGGACACAACTAAGTGTTGGAGCAACTAAAAGCCATGTGAAAAACTAAATAAAATTGTTTCTCTCTTTCTCTATCTCTCTCACTGTCCCTTTCTCTTTTTTTAAAAAAAAAATTGAAAAATTCCTATTGTTATTCCTGAACTCCCAAAACATAATTGATTCAAAACAAGGTACATAATGCTATCAAGGGATGTTCAAGACATTAATAACAACTCAAATTAAACAGATGCATACAACTATGAATGTTGAAATTTTATTAAATTGCATCGATCATAAAAAATTATAATTTAATGTAAAGTACATGTGTTATATATATTAGCTTTCAAATACAATAGAAGAGACTACTGGGATTATTGTAGGTTGTCTTTAAACACTACCAAAGTAACACAGTAGAACTGATTATTTTTATGTTCACGTTCATTTCTTCATTCATTTGTATAACAAACGTTTATTATACACCTGCTGGTTGGTGGCCACGTAAAGTAACTTTCACATGGACTACAGCTGTAAATAGGGTCATTTTTTTATAAAGAACTTGGAGAAAGTGCTATTGGGATCTATTTTTAAGTAGGCTCTGAGGAGTTGGAAAATTTAAAACCATTCTATATTCACATTCCAAAGATAATGTACAAATTGTCTTCCTTGATTAATCTACACTATCATAAGCCAGGGAAATGTCATTCTGCGACTTCGGTTTTCTTTAAACGTCTAATGATGTTCTCCACTTGAGGAAGAGTTTAAGGCTGGCCTCAGCGACAGAGGTGATGGATGTTCCCATTACCAGGTTGAATGAAAAGCCTGTTACTTAGCATGGACTAGGCCTGGGGGCCCACTGGGGGACGAGGCCTTGCCTGTCATTTATTATCTCAAAACTCCTGAAGGCTTCAACGTTTCTTATTCCCTCTTAATTGAATTTAGAAAAGCATGATCTTCCTTCTTAATATTTTACTTGTTTTTAAATGTGAGATTGATGTGGGGGAAAGAGGACAGGATGGAGAAGATTTGGATTCCTAATCTGTGATTTGGTATCTATTCCACAGATGAGAATGCATCTGAATGTTTTAGCCAAGTTAGAAAATAAAAATATGTTCCCATTTCTGGAGCCAAGGCATATCTGCCTAAGTGTCTAGATTCTCGGGGCTAGCCTAAAGTATGGAAACACACTTCATGAAAAAAAGCAAAGCTTGCATGTGAATGCTAAAATTACTTTTTACTATTGAACATTGCATCGATGTAGTATATTGTGCATTAATTGCTTTGTGGCCTTCCCAAAAAGAATTGTAGGAATAAGGTCTGACCTACACACACATCTCACATCCACAAAAATGTTACTTTTTCCCTTTCTTTTCTATTCTGCTCCTCTACTTTGGACATGTACTAATTAACCATGAACATCTCATCAGTCTTCTCCCCCCCACCAAAAATTACTTCTTCCCAGAGTTTCTAAAGGGAGAAAATACACGGTCTCTCAGGTCCCTTGTGCCCACACTCAGACTCAGCGTTGCTGGGTTTTGATCTGTTTCTTGATCTGTATCTTGGGAATTTAGAGTCCATACTTCATTTGTGAATTGGCTGGAATGATGAATTCTCGCCTGTTTTGCTATATTCTGCTATATCCCACTCGATAGATTTATCTTCAATAATAAATAACTATTCCTGGGACACAATTCTCCTGTTATCTATATTATACTTTAAATATTACATACTTTACCAGAAATTTTAGCAGCTACCCATTTGTACAGAAGGGTAAGCTCACTTGGGAAGATTTAGAGTCCATTCATCTCAGAGTTTATAAGCAGCTTGTTTTGTTAAACATAAGTGTCAACTAGGCAGGTGGCCCACACCTGAAATCCCATTAGGAGGCTGAGACAGGAGGATCACAAGTTCAAGGCTGGCCTCAGCAACTTACTTAGCAAGGCCCTGAACAACTTAGTGAAACCCTGTCTCAAAATAAGAAATTAAAAGGAGTAGGGATGTGGCTCACTGGTTAAGTGCCCCTGGGTTCAATCCCTGGTACCAAATAATAATAATTTTTAAAAGTACACATAAGTATCTGACATTTGCATATTTCATGTGGATGAATTCTGTTTGCTGATCAGGGAAGGCGCCCTCAGTTCACTTGGTGGCAGATAAATGGGTTGAAAGCAGCCCTGTGGCCTTCCCCTTTCCTGGTCTCCCACATCTTGCAGAACTGACCCCTGCACCTGTAGAACCTCCCTGAAGAGAATTATATCTGCAGCATGACCTCGCCAACCATATACCTTCCTCCCATTGTA
Organism: Aplodontia rufa; assembly: GCA_004027875.1. Lineage (NCBI taxonomy): Eukaryota > Metazoa > Chordata > Mammalia > Rodentia > Aplodontiidae > Aplodontia > Aplodontia rufa. The sequence continues at coordinate 37,190 of PVKS010017096.1, read as the reverse complement.
GGGGTCTGAAAGAAGAAATCCCCAGGGCACATTCTCCCTGGCCTCTGAGTCATCGTGTTAGCTTCTACATTTAGTCACCCATAAAGAGAACAGCCTTGTACTCTCACAGCTGGTCTCTGGGGGCAGGGCCATCCTGTCCCCAGACTGTTCCCTGAAGGATTCTTGCTTGTCACCAGCCAGCAGGGAATCAACCCCATGAACTCTAGTGAGGTGGCACTTGAGGCAGAAGATGTTTTCACAGCCAGGACGCGGCTCTGGAGAAGGAAATGACTCGTGCAATCGAAATCTTAAATATATTATTATCCGGGGTTTGAGGAAAGAATTCTCTTAAAAGCGTTCATAAAATAACATTTTCTGCCAGCAGCAGCATTTTATCACCAGTCGCAATAATTGACTCCTTAAATGCATGACTTCCCTTCCAAGTCATGAATAAGCCAATTCCGATTCCGGGGTACATAAATTGTCCCGGACGTCTCTTCCGAGTACCAGATGATGTGTCTGTATTCTGCCCTGCGAAGAGCCCTGAGAGAAGCTGATCACCTTGTACTGTTCCCTGAAATGCTCCACTGCGGGAGGCTGAAGGACGCAGCTCTCAATCAACGTCCGGAATAAATCACACCACTTAAAGGTGTCGTCAATGTCTGCCACCAAGTCCTGTGATCTGAATAACTGGCAGGTTCTCTGATATGTACATGCTTAATTTCTTTCATCCTGAGAAATATAAATTAAAAGTCAGAAAACATTTTTTTCTTTCTACTTCTTTTTTTTTAACCTCACAGTTATTGGTCATTAATTGGTCTGTTTAGCATGCATCAAACACTCCTGCAAACCAAGACATTGTTCCAATTTCTGTGTTACAGCATTTCTGAAGCAGATATACCACCAAAGGGGCCCATGCTCCAAGTACAATAGAAATAGGCCCAGGGCCAGGCGTGGCAGGGCACACCTGTAATCCCAGCAACTCGGGAGGCTGAGGCAGGAGGATCGCAAGTTCAAAGACAGCCTCAGCAACTTAGCGAGGCCCTAAACAACTTATCGAGACCCTGCCTCAAAATAAAATATAAAAAGGGCTGGGCTGGGGATGTGGCTCAGTCATTAAGTGCCCCAAAATTCTATCTCTGGTATTTTGCTCCTCCCCCCGCCAAAAAAAAAAAAAAAAACAAAAACAGAAAACAATAAAGAGGGAGGAAAATCATCTATTCTGGGAATCACAGTGGCATGACTGGAAAATATTGCTAACTTATTAACATGGTTTAAATGTTACATTACTCCAAATGTACTACACCAGTGCTTCTCAAACTACTTGTAGTGAAATGCTTGGTTTTTTTAAAATGTCCAATTCACTGCAGACTGATTTTTTTTTAAAAATCTAGAAAAATAAAATCTAACCCCCCCCACTACAATGCCATATTTAAACTCCATTAAATTGATCTAAAAACCGCTAAGCGCTTATTCTCGACTTCTAGGCCTCTCTCATCACTGAACAATAACACGCATCTCACTTGCCTGGGGGTGGTGTACAGAGGAGACGTTCAGTAGCACTGACTAAATTAAGCCTGTGTGCTTTATATATCCTTATGGGCTTTAAGCATGTACTTTTATACCTTGTAATCAGACTGACATGCAAACTTTTTCAGGGAAATCTTCCTTCAGAAGTGGGGAAAATAGGGGCAGGAGCAGTGGCTCAGGAGTTACGGCGCTTGCCCTGCATGCACAAGAACCCAAGTTCAAATCCCAGCACTGTGTATACAATGAAGTGTTTGTTGGAGTAACCGAAGGCCATGTGGAAAACTAAATAAAATTGATTCTCTTTCTCTCTCTCTCTCTCACTGTCCTTCTCTCTCTTAAAAAAAAAAAAAAAGAAGGGAAAAAATCCCTTGTTTAGACAATCGTTGATATTATCCAACCTGGAACTCATTCTTCCTTCCTTTCTTTCTTTTTCTTTCTTTTTCTGAGAGAGAGGAAGAGAGTGAGAGAAAGAAAGAATCCATTTTATTTATTTTTCACCTGGCCTTTGTGTCTCCAACTCTTAGTTGTGTTTGTGGTGCTGGAATTTAAACCCAGGTTCTTGCACATGCCAGGCAAGCACTCAAACCACTGAGCAACTTCCAGACCCTCATTTTTCCCTTCCGGGATAGAATATTATTGTGGAATAAACAGAGGTTTAAGATTCAGACCTAGGTTTGAATCCCATTCTATCATTACAAGCTGTGTGACCTTGGGCAAATTACTTAACCACTCTGTACTTTTTTTCCTAATTGTAAACTAGGGTGGTCATGATGACTTCCTCTTCAGATTGTTATGGTGATTGAAAGCAATCGTGTATAAAGTGTATCTGGCATGGAGTAAATATGCAATGAATGGGACTATCATTATTATAAATGGTAGCTCACTGAACTAGGAGCTCCCTGAGACAGGTTATGGTGGGAACATTGCTTTTTATTTACATGTACCCAGTTCCCTGATCAGTTCTCAATCATACATGCTTATGGGTGTAAAGAGACAGGAAAAATGGAAGGAAGGGGAGTACAAAAAAGGAAAGGAAGAGAAGAGAAAAGGAAGCAAAGCAAAGGCAATTTCAGTAATGATAAATTGAAGGGTTTTCTCCTTTCACTGTGCTTCAGAAAGTGCTTCTTTATAACCTGCAGAAATTGGAAAGGACAAGATGCAAATTCCTCGGTTAGTTGGCAATCAAGGATCAAAGTGGGGGTCAGATCTTGCGTGTGGCCTTGGACACCACATTGCCACCATTGGCCAAGCTATCAGTAAGTGGCACCCAGCCAGGTGCCCAGCATTGCACAAGGCAGGGACAGTGTGAGGCTGCTGGATGGGGGCACGTTTGTTTCATAAGGCAGTGAGAAGAAGATTGCGTAGCTTGATAGCATCTCGGAAGCCAGAAGCCGTCCATGGCTTTGAAAAGAGACACACTTAAGGGTTTTTATATGAACAAACAAAGAGTGTCAGTGATATCTAGTGTGTAACTTAAGTGAGGGGTGATTATTCAGAAGGTCGATCCTCCAGAGCCAATCCTCTCTGCAGACAGAGCCAAGCACGGTTGTTTATGGCCTGCCAGTGTTCAGAATTGCTGAAGAGGACTGCAGAGTGCTGTTTCATAGATGACATCAGTTATTTCTATGTGTGTTCTTAGAACATGGTCTTTTCTTTCTTTTTTTAAACAGAGAAAGAGAGAGAGTCAATTTTATTTAGTTTTTCATGTGGCTTTTGTTGCTCCAAGACTTCACTGTGTACTTGATGCTGGGGTTTGAACTCGCGTACTGCGCATGCCAGGCAAGTGCCATAACCACCGAGCCACCACTCCAGCCCCGAACGTGGTCTTTTCTTAAAATTTGTTAACTGGCCACAGATGTGATAGGAAATGAGGTTGGTCTTTGACCTTTTATGATTATAATAACAAAACCTGTAACTGGGTGTTAGAGTTCAATGATTCATTTAAGACTACAATCTTTTCTTCACTCTTCTTTGGTAAGGAAGAATTGCCACTGGAGAAACAATGATTTGTGCTCTTCCAAAGAAAGAATCACATGGGGCTTTTTCAACATTCCCTAGAAGTATATAGCCCAATGCTCTTTTAATCGCACTTAAGTAAAAAGCTTTCCTGTGATTTAAAAAGAAAAAAAACTATCTTGGTACATCCTGTAAGAGAAAGATTTCAGTTTTTTCCTGAGGTTAACGTAAAATATTCATCTAACAGCAATAATATAAAGCTCTGTGCTGAGAGAACACTTGGTATGGTAATTACTCCTCTGGATAGAATTGATAATGACTACTATTCTCTGAAGTAATTCTCTTTTATTTCTAGGGATGAGTAAAAGGAAAAAAAAAAAAGAAAAGATTTGTGCTCACCAGTACTCTTCATTCCTACAAGGAATTCTAATTTTCATGAGGGAATTTAGGAGTTTCTTTAGCATGTTTTAACTGTGCGTTTTAAAAAATTAATTATCCAATTGGATGAATCTCTCTAACTGAAATCCAAGAGGGTGTTAAATCCTGAAAGCTGATAAACTCCGAGGTGTATAATAAAGGTCTTTTCCTCTATGATGCATTGAACATTTGTAAGCATCAGAATTCTGTGTGTATCATCAGCAATGCACAATGCAAGACCTCGTCTTGCACATCTGCCCCGTTCAGCCCATTATGACAAGGCAGCAGTCAGAGTCTGACATTAGAAGAATCAGACCGCCCAGGGGAAAATGAATGAAACACATTTTACAGTCCCTTGGTCTCCTCCTAACTCAGTGGGGCTTTGATTCCTGGTTTAAATTTACAAGATTTATTAGCCATTCCCCTTGCAATAAAAAATATGCTCATTTTTCAAGCAGTAACACTCTAATTAAGAATAGAGGAAGGAATTACTGAGACACAATGGAATGTGCAGCTTTAAGACCTTTCAAAAAATTATCAATATAATAACTATTTTTATTTGTTCTGGCAAGATATGAAAGAGAAAAACGATTCCCATAGTTATCTTTCTTTGTCAGTGATAAACAGAACAGGAGATTAGGATCTGCCCTGACATATACACACCATTCAGAGTGAGTGGTTCCGTTTATGAAAACCTCAGCAAACATTTGGCTCTCTGTTGAAACTGCTATGAGCCCCAGATGTCTCAAATTGCTTAAGAAAGCAATGTCCAAGGTTTAACCGCACCTCTCGATTTTCAGATGATATCTGGAGACACCCAGGGGCCTCCCTCTGATGTCTCCAGTGATCCTCTCCCAACCTTTGGTCCAGATTTAAGCCTTCAAAAATGAGGCCAAGTCAAGATGATGTCATGTTGTTCATCAGAAAACCCAAGCTACCTTCTTTTTCTTCACTGCATTCTGGGGCCTGGCCCTCGCTCACTCATTGCCCCCAGTAAGCTGAAGCACCACCAGGAAGGGTCTACTTTCACCATGTGGTTCTTTTATAAGCCCTGCAGGTCAGGCTGGGAGGATGGAGCTGCAGATTCTTGTGATTCGCTCCAAGACTGCCTCACATCCCTTCGATTTTAGGAGCTGTTGTTCTCTTACTTCTCCCCACCCCCCATTACACTGTCTTCTTTGGATTTTCATTTAGGCAAAGGTTCAAATAACTGAGAAATCAGTATTTCTTGCCCATGGTGCACAGCAGAATCGCATGGGGAGGAAAGATCTCGTGGTCTGGTCCAAGGCCAGCCTTAAAGGAATCAGAGTCGCTGAGGGGCAAGCAGGAATTTTCATTTTTAAAAGGAATTACTGACCTGTCATTAGACTCTGCATTATAATAGGCTCAAAACCAGCAACTAAACCAGAATGATCAACTGAGGAATTTTTAGTAGCAAAGGGAGAGAAACTGCAGAAAGCTGAGAATTCGTGGAGCACAGTGGGTGGAAGGATTTGGCTCCAGATTCCTCTTCTGTAACAATTCCTTTTTTCAACTGTATTTTTTCCTGGACTAAAAACTGCATATTTGGGGCTGGAGCGGTGGCTCAGCAGTTGCAGTGCTTGCCTGGCATGCGTGAGGACCCAGGTTCAAACCCTAGCACCATGTACGCAACTAAGAGTCCAAGAAAGAAAATCCAGATGAAAAATAATTAAAGTTAATTCTCTCTCTGTCTTTCCCTCTCTATTTTTTTTAAGAGAGAGAGAAAGAGAGAATCAATTTTATTTAGTTTTTCATGTGGTTTTCATTGCTCTGACACTTCATTGTGTACTTGGTACTGGGGTCAAACTTGTGACCTAGCACATGCCAGGCAAGCGCTGTAACTGCTGAGCCACCGCTCCAGCCCCTCTTTCTTTCTCTTTGAAAAAAAACAAAACAAAATAAAACAAAAACAAAAACTGCATATTCTTTGCAGAAAATAATAAAGAAGAAAATGAAAACTATACAAGAGCTCAGCATTTCTTTCCCGTCTTCATTCTGGAAGATTATTTTCATCTTTGTTTTTTACAAAATTGTCCTTATCTTTTTCATCTGATTTTCTGCCAGTCCCCATTCATTTTGTTTTACAAATGTAGAGTCTTTATCCTCTTTCAACTTTCTCTTCCTCTCTTTCTCTTACATGTGCATACGCGCGCGCGCACACACACACACACAGACACTCTAACACTGCCTTTAATGTTTCATGTGTTCAATAAATACGTGGTGACCTAGTTTGGGAGTCTTTTCTGGGTATTTATGGAAACGTAGTAACAAGTATTGTAATGACTTCTATTCCTTGCTTTCTAAGTCATCTTCAAAAAGATATTTTAGGATAATTATGGGGAAATGTAAAATAAAATTATTAAATGTAATTCAAATATCTCTTTGATCATTCAACATAACTAAATGGCAATTTTCAAATTTTAAAAAGTTGTCTTCTAAGAAGAATTCTGCTTCTAAATTTCTTTGTAAAAGGATCACTTTAAATTCCATTCAGCAGCTCGGACTGTCAGGATTAGGTTTGGTTGCAGGTATCAGTAAATCCAGAGTAGTGACTTAAACAAGAAGTAGTGCAGAAGTCGCTCATTGCTGGTTTGGTGATATCATGGTCAGAAACTCAAACTCCTCCTTTTCATTTGCTCCACCTGCTTTCATGTGTGAATTCCATTGTTAAAAGCAACTTAGTGAGTCCTCGTCTCAAAATAAACAAATGAAAATTGGGCTGGGGATTATATGTGCACATTTGCCACATATAATCTGTTTTACAAAACACACTGATCTGCAAGTCCTTCCCCGGGCAGTCCACACTTAAAAAAATGCCATCGTGACCCCTTCCTTACTCATTACCTAAACTGCCTCTTCTTTCAAGAGAGCAAGAACGAACCCGAGAGCAGACAATGAATCTTTCTACACCCACACTCAGGAAAAAGATTTCTAACTTTACAGTTGCAAAAAAATGAAGAGTGGGGGCTGGAGTGGAGGCTCAGCGGTTACGGCGCTTGCCCTGCATGACCACACGGGTTCAAACCCCAGATCCACGTACACAACAAAGTATTGGGGCAACAGGGGCCACGTGAAAAACTAAATAAAATTGATTTTCTTTTTTTTTCTCTCTCTCTCTCTCTGTCTCTCAATGTCCCTCTCTCTTTGGGGAAAAAAAAATGAAGAGTTGGGGCTGGAGCAGTGGCTTGGCAGTTACAGTGCTTACCTGGCATGCACGGGGACACAGGTTTAAACCCCAGCACCACGTACACACCTATGTGTTGGAGCAAAAAAAACCATGTGAAAAACTAAATAAAAATTGTTTTTTTTTCTTTCTCTCTTCTCTCTCTCACTGTTTCTTCTTTTAAAAAAAAAAAGTTTACTTTTAGAGGAATAGTATTAGAACTCACTAAATCTTACACCTTAGCATTAGAATGGCAATGATAAAAGGAACCAGAAAGTTCCAATTATTTCCAAATTAAACGAATCATCAAATAATTGGCATATTCCCCATGTAGATTGAAAAAAAAGGCATTTTCTTTAGGTGTGACATTTAAACTGTCAAGGACTTTAACTGGTCAAGGTAAACTTACCTCTTTTTCCTGCTTTCTAGATGCCTTCCTCTCTTGCCCAAATAGAGCAACCCCATCTCCTGTATCAAAGCTGGAAAGTTCCTTAGCTTCAAGAAGAAAATTGGACCTGAATTCTCAGAACCTAGACCCACAGGGGTTTCAGACTCAGCTTATCCTCTATGTGGGAAGAAGGTGAATCTGGGGTTTGAGGCAGAGATGAGAAAAACACCAAAGGGAGTTAAATTTCCTGAGAGGGAAGACTGGGGAAGGGCACAGTGGCAAGTTCTACAGCGTGAGGTCCGTCCCCACCCAGCACCCTAGAAAAGATTGGCCATTTGATGAGTCTCCAGCATCAATGTCTGAATGGAGCCTGAAGCCCCAGCACAGTGGCCTGGGGAGCAGACTGACCAATGGAAACGTCTGTGGCAACCTCCTTAGAGCTCACTCACCCAGACCATGGGTGCCAGCTGCAGAGCAGGTAGGTAAAGAAGCACCAGGAAAACCAGCATTACAGAATCGGGTCCCTACTTACTTGCCTAGCGTCTAGTAAATTCTTAGATTCTTATATTCCAGTGGAGACCTGAAAGGCATCCCAGGTGACAAAGACTGCTAGTATCTATTCATTATTCTCTTTTTTTGGTATCAGGGGTTGAACCCAGAGGCACTTAACCATTAAGACTCATCCCCAGCCCTTTATTTATTTATTTATTTTGAGACAAGTTCTCATTAAGTTGCTTAGGGCCCCGCTGAATTGCTAAAGCTGGCTTTGAACTTGTGATCCTCCTGCCTCAGCCTTCCAAGCTGCAGGAATTACAGGCGTGCATCACTGTGCCCAGCTCAATACTTAATCTTGCTTACTAACAAAACTGTGATATTGTTGGAGGCAATTGCACCTGCCTTAATAACTATGCTGCTGACCCTTTCTCACATGTGTGTCAATGAGAATAGGAAGAGGACATCCAGAGGGACTTTTGGAAAAGTTTCTGCACTCTATGGGCTTCCTGCTGGGAATGGGGAAATCATGTCTGGAAGTTCATCAGCTACCTCTTAACCTCCAGGATGGGAACCATTCACAAAAATCGCAAAGCAGAAATACAAGGAGGTCACAGTTCCTGAAGACTACCTGGAGCAGCCATGCCAGCTCAGGGCTACTTCCATGGGGCCTTTTACATGAGAAATTAACCCTTATCACTTTCAGCATTATAGCTGAGTCTCTATTATTCACAAAAGCATGAACCTCGTAGTCAGTGTATGTAATTCTCACATTTTTTCACATTTTAAGGGGGTGATAAACCTTGGATTCTGAAATCAAGCACAGCTTTATCTGACCCTAAGGCACATATTTTCATTATCAAGCTCTCTGGTACATCAGGCTGGGACAGACACATTTAGCAGGAGGGATATAGATTCCGAGCAAGAGCCAAGTAACCAGAAACCAGTGAGACCACACACATGTGCACTGAGGATCTATAAGTATAATCACCCTAATAAGACTGCTACATCTGTTTTTTTAAGACCTGATCATTGCACTTGAGAAATTCTTAGCTTGAAACCTTAAGTAAAAATTTAAAATATGCTTAGCAATTATTCTGCTAATTAAGTTAATTTAGATGCCAATCCTGATAAGTCAAATCCCAAAGAAGAAATTTTGATCTGAATTAACTAGTTTAATTGTCTGCAAAGTCCAAATGAACCAAATAATTGCAAGTTAATCCTTTCGTTTAATGCTGGGCACAGCCTCTTGCTCTGATTGGAAATGGGCTGTTTATTCTTGAAGTTCTTTGCCTCCGTATAACAAGTATGACTCCTTTCATCAGCTAAGCATGTAAATGTCAGGGGATATTTGGAAACGTATGGTGATTTCTGGTTTCACAAATGTGTGATTTACCGGCATCCAGGGTGTAGAGGTCAGGGATGCAGCTAAATGCACAGAATAACCCCATGCAGGAGAGATTCTTCCAGGCCCAAATGCCAACAGTTGTTGCTACTGAGAAACTGCGTGCTAGGGGCTGGAGAGGTGACTCAGTGGTGATGGTGCTTACCAGGCATGCACGAGGTTTTGGGTTCAAACCCCAGCATCCCGTACACAATGAAGTGTCAGAGCAACGAAAGTCACATGAAAAACTAAATAAAATTGATTCTTTCTCTCTCTCTCTCACTGTCCCTCTCTCTTAAAAAAAAAAAAAAAAAAAAGAGTCTATTACGACTTAGTGAAAGGGGACTTGGGTCCGTTAATCTGTTAATGACAGTCCAGTCAGTTATTCCAGGACCCAAAGAAATATTTCAACTTTTCCCATTGAGGGATGGGGGTGTATCTCAGTGGCAGAGTGAGTGGTTGCCTACCATGCACAAGGCCCTGGGTTCTATCCCCAGTGCTGCGTGAATTAATAAGTAAATTTGTCCATTGACTCATCAGATTAAGCAGGTAATTGATCATATTCAATTTTGCTTTTCCTTTGTAGACACAGCCAAAAAGTGTAGCTGATAGGTTTCTAAAATCCTTTTTCTTTTCTGCTTCTAGTCTGTGTTTACTGGAAGGTCACTATTGCTTTGCTTTTGAAGTGCATTTATTACTCCAAGATCTAGTGGTCTATTTCGTCTTTCTTAATGCTGTCTAGTGAAACATTAATGAGATGCTCACGTATAGTCATAGAATTTGTCTGATTACTTCATTAATTTTTAATGAGCTTTCTGCTTACACTTCAGGATAACATCACAGAAATTGGATAATGTAATTCTTTCTGGGTGGAGTGCCCCTAAATTTTGTTCTAAATTATTAATCATATAGGCTGGGGACATTAAAAAGTCTTTTTTCCCCATAAATTTAAATCTTTGACTACATAATTCTATCAATAAATTCTCTTCCCAGAAATTTCTTTTAATCAGTTTTTGTGTGTGTGTGGCTGAAAACATCCAATTTTCTTCAGAGTGCAGTCCTTAGAATTCAAAACCTGAGAAAATGAAGTTTATTATATAAATCAAACTTGCGGCTACTGACAAGCAACATTATAATCACATCAGTTTCTTAAGAAGAAAGGTGAGTCATTGCTTTAAATATTAATTTATGATTTCTAGAATCAAGGTAATATCTCCAATTCAATATATTTATGTACCTAGGTCATCTAACTATATTATATACTATTTTAAAATTCTCATTATATGGATTTTTGGCATAAATTTTCATAAATATTCTACTAGTTTTGTGACTGTTGAGTAATTTAAGTCCCATGGTAGCAATGATTATAAGATTACTCAGCCAGTAAGTTTCTTTTACAGTTGGGAACACCTCAGTACAAAGAAAAGAGGGTAAATCCGTTTTTCCAGTCAATAAACCTAAAACTTGTGCATCCCAGCCCTTCTCCAAGAATGATAGCAACCATTTCTTTCCAAAAGAGCAAGATAATATTGACGGGCTGTGGTTATAGCACTTGCCCGGCATGCACGAGTACACGGGTTCAAACCCCAGCACCACGTACACAACAAAGTCCCAGAGCAACAAAAGCCACATGAAAAACTAAATAAAAATTATTTTAAAAAATAATAATATTGACAATCTGGTATAAAGTCCTATGAAGACTTCTGCATAGTCCTGACTATACCCAAATGGATTACCCCACGCCAAAATGACAAACTAATTCTTGTCAATTCATGGGTACTGTAAATCAATTCAAGCTGCATACATGTGCTTAGCGTAGCGTCATTATAAAACATTACAAAAGATGTATTCTACTGAATTAATCAGCTGCAGCTCATCAACACAGAAGTGCAATCAGGGTGACCAGTGCTCCCCAGCCTCTGCTAATCCAGCCATCATTGCTCTCAGCCAAAACCAATCGGTCTGACGGAAAGCCCGGGTGACAAAGTCACGGTGAGTCCTCTGCAGTCCCACGCCACAGCACAGACTGCGTGGAAACACACCAAACGCTACGGTCAAGCTGCCCATCTTGGCAATGTAGATTAAATTGCGGAACACATCACTATACTCTGCTGACTCTGCTGAGAAACCAGTCCAGAGTCAATGGAGATCAAAATAGTAGCTTTATTGCTAGTAAAGCCAGGCTAGCATAGCTGCTTGAGCCTGTTGTGAAGTCAGGGTTCCTGTTCCTCTTTCCCGAACCGTTCCTAAGACAGAAGCCAGCCCTATCGAATCCTTCTAAGAGCCTGGATGTTTCTGATTCGTGGGCAAAGGCTGGAAAGCCAGAAGAGAAAATGATCCCACCTCCCTGCACATCTCATTGCTTTGTAAAACAAGGGATTCAGCGTGTCAGTTTTTAGCAATCTTTAAGAATAGAAACAGAAATCAATTTTGTCCTTAAAACAGACTCAGTTTCTAAGATCGTTTGAAATGCACTGTTGAATTGATGGCTTAGACAGACCTGTATAAAGTAATTCATATCAATCTGTGCTTTCTTATGAAGTTGACCAGACTCTATCAATCTGAATCACAGAGTAAATCTACAGTGGCTCCTGCCTTTGATGACAAAGATTAGACATTTAAATAACAGAATGGTAATGGGAAGTTGGAAGTGATTTCAAACACTGGTTCTCAACTCTGCACATTAGAATCATCTGATGAGGTTTAAAAAATAAATACTAAACATCATTGCCAGGGGTTTTGATTTAATTGATCTAAGGTGTGACTCAAACATCTGCATTTTAAGATTCCCTACTGGGGGTCTCCAAATTTCCCAAAGGGCCCCGCCCACAGATGCAGCCCTAGCTTGGCTCAGGCTGCTCCCTCAATTTCCTCCTCAGCTGGGTCTCTTTGATCAGTACATAGTGAGGCAAAATTCCACCTAAGTCCTCTTAGGGTCCTAAAGTCTGAGAATTAAGTTGACATAAAATAGATTAATAGGAGGACATGCAAATTTATTAAATAAAGTTTTATGTGGCATGGGAGATCTTATAAGGAAATGAAGACTCCAAAAGTCGGTACAACCAATCACTTCCATAGTGAATTGGACAAGGACAGTAAACTATGAAACTCGACAAGGCAAAGGGGCTTGGCCAAGAGTAGTTAATCAGGTGAAGTAACCAAGAGAATAAGGGTTAGTTTAACCAGGTCAGTTTGTATGGATTTCCCTGGGCTTCAGCTTCCTATCCTTGATGATAAAAGTGCCATTGCTTCCGGTGTAGGGAAGACATCTCTCACATGAGGATTTCAACTCTTGCTTTTAAGAAACAGAATAAGGAGCTGGAGCAGTGGCTCAGAGGTTTCGGCGCTTGCCTGGCAAGCATGAGGACCCGGGCTCAAACCCCAGCACCACGTACACAACTGAGTGTTGGAGCAACTAAGGCCATGTGAAAAACTAAATAAAGCTGTTTCTCTCTTTCTCTGTCTCTCTCACTATCCCTCTCTCTTTAAAAAAAAAAAAAAAGAAAAGAAACAGAATAAGCACAGAGTGATCTTCTTGTGTCTGCTGGTTTCTAAAGTGCCTCTAAAGTCTAAAATAGCCATTATGTTGGAGCACTGTATTGGGGGTGGCCTGCTTTTCATTTGTTCAGCACAAAAGTGCATAAATATTCATAGCAGTCCTTCTCCCCAGGCCCTATCCTATGGTGTTGAAAATAAAGCTTTGAGCTATTGAGGAAGCCCAGAAATAGGAAGAAACTGAACTGAGTAGAGCCATAAAAGTACTAAATTAGAAGCAGCACACCTCAGTGGTTGGAGCGCTTGCCTGGCATGCACAATGACCAGGGTTCAAACCCCAGCACCATGTATAAAACTATGTGTTGGAGAAATGGAAACCAGATGAAAAATTAAATTGACTCTCTCTTTCTCTGTCACTCTCACTCTATCCCTCTCTCTTTAAACAAAAAAAAAAAAAAAAAAAAAAGAAAGAAAGAAAAATAAAAAAGCAGCAGCCGACTGGAGCCTGCTGAAGTCTGTCGCTTACACACTGCATAACAACAGAGGCGTCTGCTCTCTGGGTCTCTGCCTCCTTCTCTTGTAAATATTGAGCCACTAACATCCTCTGAAAGCTTCTCCATCCTCTTCTCAGGTTTCATTGGGATTAATGTATAATATAGTTAACCAAAGATAAACTTCTCATTCTATTAAAACACAAATACAAAAATAAACACACACCCCCCCCCCACGAAACACTTGACCTTCTGTCTCACAGGTTAATATCGCAAATAAAGATCACATCAAGATTTGGTTCTGTATATCTTTGATCATTTTAAAGTTCCATATGGCAATTAGTGTCCTCATAAATATACCTTCTTCTCCACTATCACAGAGACTGATTGTTTTGCTATGTAAATAATGCCTCAATGAATGGATGATGATGATGTACCAGGGATTGAACCCAGAGGCTTAACCACTGAGCCTCACCCCCAACCAACCCTTTTATTTTATTTTGAGACAGGGTCTTGCTAAGTTGCTGACTGAACTCGCAATCCTCCTGAGTCACTGGGATTACAGGCATGCACTACTGTGCCCAGCCAATGAATGTATTTATTATATAATACTTTTCACTTTTCCCTGAGCATTTTGTATTGCAAATACATCTATTGTCATGCTGAGTGAAATTGTCCTTCATGAACAGTTTTGAAAATCCTCTTCTCAGAAAATCATTCTAATCCCCCTCCTACCGGACCCCACCACCACATCCAGTTTCCAGTTCTGGGGGCCTCATTCAGTTGTGAACTCGGGCACTGAAATGCTACTTACTGAACATTTACTCTGCTTCTGTGCTAGATGCTAGTGGTAGAGAAGTGGACAAGACAATCGTGGTCCCTACTTTTATGAAGCTTACATATGTAGAGAGGATCAAGTTATGGTAAATATAAGGAAAGAGGCAAAATGAAGGAAATAAAGAGAAGAGAGCGGCAGCTCAACAGTAACACAGGTTTATTCGGGAGAAACCTGCCGTGGGGCGCCCAGGGGAGTCTGGGATTCGTCTTCTGCTTACAGACTGGGGTAGATAGAGGACTAAGGGAAAAGAAGATTAGGGTGTTGCAAGGGGGTTGTCAGGGAAGGGTCCTTTCTTAGGTGGGTCTGCATTTTAGGGATAGGTGGGTCTTGTTCTAAGATGAAGATAAGATTGAAAATGGCATTGCCTACGTGAAGTTCCACCTAACAGTAAGTAACAATACTATGAAGGAAAAATGAGGTGCTGAAAGATTAATAGATGTGGATGGTCACCAAGGAAGTTCCTTCCAAGGTGATGCTTAAGTCGAAATGAGAATTAGGAGTAGCTTAGCTATGTTACTATGGGTAGACCATACCAATTAAAGGAAAGTGCATATACAGAGGCCCTGTGGCAGGAAAAGGTTCCAGGTAGAGAAGCTGAAAGCAAAACAATGAAACTAGAACTGAGGGAGCAGTGGAGGGAGAGGCAGGATTCTAGTAAATGTTTTGTAAGCCATTGTAAAACATTAGGATTTTATTCTCCGTGAAATGGGTGGTTTTCATCAGGGGAGTTACGTGATCATATTTGTTTGAAGAACACTTTTACTGACAAGTGAAGAAAGGATTGGAGAGGGAAGGGTGGAAGTGGGGAGGTCATTTAGAAGGCCATGTGGCCTCCAGGAAGTGGTGGTGCAAGGTTGAACGAAGGTGGGATTGTGCAGGAGGTCAGCAGGGGCAACGCATTTGGAGGTAAATCAATAGGATTTCCTGATACGTGGGAGGAGAGTGAAGTACAGGAAGGGAAGAAGGATGACTGCTAGATTTCTGGCTTGAGTAATGGTGGAAGCAGTCGTGAGATTTGGGGGTGGAGAAAAGATTGTTTGTGAGACAATGAAATGCAGATTCCTAAGAGTTTTCCCAGGATCACCCTCTAAGGAAGCTGGTCAAGGTCAAGGGCGAGACTGTGGAACCTACACTGCACTTTCTCTCCCTATCTCCACCATCTCTCCCAAACGAGGTTGCGGGTCTTCTCAGCCACCTACACACCCTCGAGACCATAGCGCCTCCTGACAACTTTCTTGCTACCTAGGTTACTCTCAAGCATTTTACTGCTAATTAAAAACAGAGAATTAAAAACTTACAGTTCTCATTTCTGGCTTTCTTTTTCCATTCAGTCATGAATTCTGCACTTTGAGATTCTGAGAGGGGACTTGCTGTAGTCTGAATGTGACTCCATGCCCCCAAATTCGTCTATTAAAATCTAACCCTCAAGGTGATGTTATTAAGAGCGGAGTCTTTGGGAAGGGATGAGGTCATGAGAACAGAGCCTCCTAAATGTGATTAGGGTGTGCATAAAAGAGGCTTGAGGGAGGCTGCTTGCCCTTTGGCCACTTGAGGACACATAGAAGGTGGTATTTATGAGAGGGTCCTTCACCAAACATCAAGTCTACTGGCCTCTTGCTCTTGAACATCCAAGACTCCAGAACTGTGAACAATACATTTCTTCTGTTTATGCAGTACATTACCCAAGCCAAGATATTCTGTTATAGCAGCCCGAACAGACCAAGGCAGGACTTCCACTTCTCCATGTCCCATCCTCTTGTCCTCAACTGTCCCCTTTGGATCCAGCCCTAGGGCTGAGGGACTGTTTTCCCCTGGAATACTCCAGACACTGCAGAGTGTGAAGTCATAAGGTGGCTGCTTTTCTTACATATGTTTACTTGCTTTCTTGGGGTACCATGATTATTTCCCACAGAAACTAGTTCTGGAGGCTAGAAGCCCCCAGCCCAGGTGTTGGCAGGGCCAGGCTGTCTCTGAGTCCGCCTCCTGTAGCTGCTGGTAGCCCCCAGTGTTCCTTGGCCTGTGACAACATCACTATAATCTCACCTCTTTTTCCACAATTTCTCTGCCTACAGTGAGCCATGGTGGACTGGTTCCACTTGGCTATTCCTTCTACATTAGCCTGGTAGCCTCAGAAACTTTATGGGGTACTTGAGGTGACCGGTTTACATCGCTCACCTCATATTGTCATATAATCATGGTACCTACTTATAAATCTTCAATATTAAAAATAGGGAACCTTGCCTAGGACGCTGGGGGATGCAGGGAGGGTGGCAGGGAGGCATGGCAGGGATAGGAGGGATATCAAGGCTGCGAGGGAGGGAGTATGGGGGTATCAACGCAGTGGGGAAACTTTGACTTCCATGAGAAGCCCAACTAACACGGGGTTAAGTAGGGGGAAACATGGGGTTGGGGGGAACCTAAAGGGGAGACCAGGGAATGGCATAAGCCTTGGCTTGCTCTGGTGTTATGTATTTGTTCATGTTTGTATGACAACAATTCCCTCCTAAATGTAAGACTGTTTTGAACGAATTAAAAATAATAAAATAAAAAAGAAGACCTACATAATTAAGTGGAAAGAGCCCAGCTTCAGAGGCAGAGAGAGCTGGGTTGAAATCTTGAGCGTACCACTCTCTTTGGAGCCACTGATTATCATTCATGTGCATTGTGCCCTAACTAGACGTTTGTTTTCCTTTTAACCTCACCCTCGTGTCTCGAACCTTGCAAAAATAAACCCAGTTGCCTTATATGTTCATTAAGAGAAAAAAATAATATGAAAAATAACCACTAGGGGGGCTGGATCGGTGCTCTGTGATTATGGCACTTGCCTGGCATGTGCGAGTATGTGGGTTCGAACTTTAGCACCAAGTACACAACGAAGTGTCAGAGCGACTAAAGCCGCATGGAAAACGAAATAAAATTGATTCTCTCTCTCTTTTTTTTTTTTTTTAAAGAGAGAGACATGCAGTATGTTCATGTTCAGCTATCAGTGCATTTTTTCCCCATGTGGGCAAACTGCATGGGCAGAAAAGTCAGACAGTTGCTTGGAGAGATGTGCACAGCTGGAACTGGAGGGATGGGAGGCAGCTTTACAGCCTGAGACAAAGGCAGTCAGACAGGCCTCCATCTTTGGTCAGTGGTAGATAGACTCTGCAAGTCTTACCTCTGACAAATGATTTCTACTCCTTGACTGATCAAACTCTCCCCCAACCCTCATTCTGTAGATACATATTAATACCTTCAATCTGGCTGATATCCATTCTTACTGCCTGGGGAGCCATCTGACCACTTCAAGGTACTCACACTCTGCTCTGATCCATTAGGAATTCATTTAGAGGTTAACTCTCAGAGGGCAACTTCATTTCTAACATTTGAGGGCCGCAGTGACCACCACACTAAACAATTGAAAAGTTTCGCTCCCTTCCAGAGAGCAGGGTGTACTGTCGGGTTGAATAGAGGAAAAGGTAGAGACCTCAGCAAAAGGCACTGCCTTGTGTGAGGGGATAACAGAAAGACCCTAAGGAAATGAGGTGCTCAGAGTGAGGGAGCCAGGGGTGATAATCAGGGAAAAGGAAGAGAGAGCCAACCTCAGCTTCCCAGTTTTCCCCAGGGCCACTTTTGACAGTCCCCTCCTTCTTCTTCACCAAAAGAAACCAGCAAAAGCTGAGATGACAACAATGTGAGTGTGTGTCTCTGTCCTCATAAGGCTGGGCTCAACTGAAAGCAGCATATTTGTTGCAAGAGTGCAAGAGGCTCAATATCTCATTACCAATCCCCAGGGGCATTTAGAGCCCAGAAAAGATAAATATTTGAATAGGTGACAATAATAGGTACGATCATTTATAGTCAGCATTCCACATGCATTTTCACTGAATCTCTTATTTTAAACTTGCTCTTTGGTGTGAAATTTGCAACAATTATATCCATATATTTTTTGAATTCTGAACTCAGGTTTCGAGAATCGTTAAGCCACTACAAGCCTTCAAAAACAGCAAAAAAAAAAAAAAGCAGCTTCCTTATTGATTTATCCAGGACAGGAAACACAGTGTCTAGATTTTTTCCCCCTTTTTCTTTCAGGTCATTGAGTAAAAATAGATTGAGGCTTACACCAGTTTTCTCAGAATCTTGCTTGAAGGTGAACTCAAGGTCACCTTAATGGCTATCAAAACCACTTCTGATGATCAAGTTCAGAAACTTTCCCGTATTCTTGGTTTGAAATTGTCTTTCAGGGAACTTTAACCTCTTTTTGACTTCTAATTATCTTTTCTTCAATGACAAAAGTTCAGAGGAAAATGAAAATAGTGGGAGAGGTGGCCTGGGGCACAGGTTGCAAAAGTAAGGGGCATCTTTCATCTCTCCCTTTGAGCTGATCCTAGGGATTAATACTGCTGGCTTTAAAGTATCCTTTAAAGTATCCAAGCCTCCCAAAGGAAGATATTGATGTACACAAGCAGACACAATTCCTACGGTCATTGGTTGATTTATGCTGACCCAGGCACCTGCACCCACAGATCCATCTTCAATGTCAACTCTTACAAGATGAGTCATTCTTACACACGCTCTCCGTGGACTACCTAGCATAGATCCTTCCAAATCTCTGCAGTCAATGCATTCTCGAGCCAAGTACTTTCCCATTAGGTGGGGAAACATTTTTCAAGTGGAAAAGGAATCTTCCATTCACTTGAACATAGGGTAAGAAAGACTGGCAGAACACTCACTGTCTCTAAAAACTCCTTATTTTATTTTCTCATTACTAAAACGATTTTTTTTTTTGTATCAGAGATTGAACCCAGTGGCACTTAACCACGGAAGCACATCCCCAGCCCTTTTTATTTTACTTTTTATTTTGAGACAGGGTCTCATTAAGTTGTGTAGGGCCTCGCTAAGTTACTAAGGCTGGCTTTGTTTGAACTTGCGATCCTCCTGCCTCAGCTTCCCAAGTTGCTAGGATTACAGGTGTGCACCACTGTGCCTGGCACTAAAATGATATTTTTAAAATGAAGGGGTAGTCTGTTCCCAAAGGTAAATTTATCCTTTGATTCATTCAACAAATATTTGCACAATGTCTACTATGATTCAGGAAAATGTATCAGGCTTCAAGTTTAACTTGAGGTCTCATAGAGGTGGCATTCTAGTGAGAAAGATGAATAAAAAGCAAAGACACAAATAGACTCAATAGTACTAAAAAGGTGCTTTTGAGACAGGGTCTTACTACATTGCCCAGGGTCACTGGGCCCAAGCAACCCTCCTAGCCAGCCTCCCAAGTAGGGTAGCTGGTAGTGCAGGCCACACTATCCTAGGGCGATAGCAGAAGGCCATTCTGAGCAAGTGACGTTGAGCTGAAACCTGAAATACGAGGGTAAAGTAAGAACGTCTGTGCAGAAAAACTATCGAGAGTAAATATCTCAAAGCCAGAAAAAGCAGAAATGGACTTTATAGAACATGAAGGAGCCAGAAAGCCTGAGTCAAGATGCAACGAGAATAGAAGGTAAGTGCCTGACAGCAGGAGACCTGCAGGCCATGATCAAGTGTCTCAGAGCATGGAGCAGCCATTGAGGGATTTCAACAGTGAGTCTAACAAAAGACAGCCTGTCCCATAAAGGCAAACATGGACCAAAACCTCTTTCACTTAAGTTATTTATAAAGTTTAGAATAATAGACCCATGTGGTGGCATACACCTGTAAGCCCAGCATCTTGAGAGGCTAAGGCAGGAGAATCACAGGTTCAGAGCCAGCCTCAGCAACTTAGCGAGGCCATAAGCAACTGAGCAAGACCCTGTCTCAAAACAAAACAAAAACAAACAAAAAAAACAACATTAAAAGGGCTGGGGATGTGGCTTAGCAGTTAAGCAACCCTGCATTTAATCCCCAGTACCAAAAACCAAAAATCAAAAAACCCCAACAACCCAACATATAGTGCATTTTGTCTTCATCTTAGTGTTGCAGCATCTCAAATTGGAAGTGATGGTTTCAACAAACTTCCTATGATGTTTGTGTTCACTGGTTCTGATTTTGTTTTAATAGCAACATATTAAGGGATGGTTCAATAATCAATAGCTGTGGATTATAGAATGGGTTAGTCTTCTGTTAACCATACTTAATACAAGCGTCAATTGTAACCAACACATTAACATTTCACTGAGAAATTTTTATGTTTATACTGATTTCTTTTTAATTCTTTGAATATCATTTCTGTTTTTCTACTATTCTAGTATGCTTTTTTTTTTTTTTGGTACCAGGGGTACTTAACCACTAAGCCACATCCCGACCCCTTTTTATATATATATTTTTTTATTTTTAAGAAAGAGGGACAGTGAGAGAGCGAAGGAAAGAGAAGCGATTTTCATTTAGTTTTTTCATGTGAGCTTCGTTGCTCCAACACTTAGTTGTGTATGTGGTGCTGGGGTTTGAACCTGCATACTCGCGCATGCCAGGCAAGCGCTGTAACCACAGAGCCACTGCTCCAGCCCTATTTTATATTTTGAGGCAGGATCTCACTAAATTCCTTAGGGTCTCACTAGTTGCTAAGGCTGGCTTTGAACCTGCCATCCTCCTGCCTCAGCCTCCTGAACCGCTGGTATTACAAGCATGCACCACTGCACCCAGCCTATTTTAGTACTTTTTAAGACACTTACCTTGCTTCTTTCAAGTAGCAAACCAGCCTTGGTGATTTATTTTATTTTTTAAGAGAGAGAGGGACAATGAGAGAAAGAGAAAGAGAGAGAGAGAGAGAGAGAGAATCAACTTTATTTAGTTTTTCATGTGGCTTTCATTGCTCAGACTTTGTTGTGTACATGGTGCTGGGGTTTGAACTCGCATCCTCGAGCATGCCAGGCAAACGCTGCAACTGCTAAGCCACCACTCCAGCCCCTTTGTGATTTTTGCTATTCATGTCCCTAGTGTACAAGGTGATGTGATTGTGCTTGTCACTTTTCTGCCTTAGCCATTTTAGGGTTCTTAACCCTTTTGAAATTCTTCCTTGACAATTTCATGTTTATGGGTAAGGTAAGATTCAAGTTTGAACCATGAACTGTAATCTGTTATGCTGACCCCTTTCTGGTTTTCTTTCCATTAAGCTAAGTAATTATCTTTTTCACATTGAATCTCTCTGTAAACTGGCACTGAGTCTGTAATATGATTTTTCTAGGTGAGAAATAAAATTTTTAACACTTAATACATTGGAGAGTTAGATAAACTACTTCTTATTTATTTGGGATATTCTTTAATGTCACTTTAATGTTTGAAAAGTAAGAAATATCAAATATTTTTTAAACAATTTTTTGATAAATCAGTAAATTTGATGTATTTGGAAAATTGTTTACAGGCAAATTATCATTGGGTGAATTAAATTTCTGCATATCAGCCTTTGACAAATTGATTGTCAGAACATTTATTCAGAAATGATTCAATTTCCATCAATGTAGAGAGAGCACTGACATAAATGAAAAATGAATGTTGAATCCAATTCTCCATCTTTCGAAAAACACAATCTATTTACGCACTTAAATTGGTACTTTTTAAAATGCCCCTAACAAATATAATTGACTATATATATATATATGATTGTGAATTTTACAGAATGAAATGATTGCATGCATAATATTTGACTTCTCGGGGGGTAAAGTGTGTGCTACATTGTTGACTGTCTTGATAGATCCCTCCCTATCTTCTCTCCCTCTCCCCTCCCCTCCCACATGTCCGTGGTTCCCCTGAATTATATGTTGCTATGACCTTGGTGGGTCCAATACAGGAGTCTGACTACCTTTCTTTCTTTTTCTTTTCTTTTTTTAAAGAGAGAGGGACAGTGAGAGAGAAAGAGAGAATCAATTTAATTTTTCATGTGGATTTCTTTGTTCAGACACTTCGTTTTGTACACGGTGCTGGGGTTCCAACCCGCATCCTCATGCGTGCCAGGCAAGCACCAAACCACTGAGCCATTGCTCCAGCCCTGAGTCTGAACTACCTTTCCCCCAAGCCTGAGTTTAGCTCCAGCCTCCACAAATGAGTAAAAACATTTGACCCTTGACTCTCTGGGTTTGGCTAACTTCGCTTAGCAAAATTGGTCCTTTTTAATGCTTGTGCTCATGAGAGTTGCAGAAAATCATTAAGTCCATTCTCAGCCAGGCATCTCTTTATATGTAGTTTTATAAAATGTCATATTTTCTGCTATGCTTTCAGGGCAGGCTTTTTTTCCCTTGAAACAAATGCTCACCCATCATAAATAATCTTTTTCTGGGATGAAAACTCAATTACTAAGGTGAGCAGTCAGCTTCAATAGAACAGAGACATGCATTTATTAGTGCTTCTCATTTAATGTCTTCCTGGATTTTTTTTTTTTCTCCAGCAAAGTTCCTGGTATACTGCCGGATGACTACCCAAAATGCTGTTATCATTGTGGGATTTTATGATTTAAAAGTAATTTAAAAATCAATTCCCTTTGCCATTTACTCTAAGAGACACTTACTCGCTTTGTATTGTTTTGAAATGTGGTCAGATGGAAGAAGCTTTCTCTGGCCCCCATCCTCCTCCAAGTCAGAGGTTATACCTTTCTCTCACTCAAGTTTTATGAGAATGGCAAATATTTTTGTTATGTCTTTGCTTTCTTTGTCTCCCTTGCTGAAGCAGTGCTAGAAGTTTCTTCTGAAGTTTTGCCCATCTTATATTCTACATCGCATATTTCTGTCTGTCCTTGTCCCTGCCTGTATCTTACTTTTCTGCACAAATATAAATGAGTCTATTGTAAGAAAAGTAGGAGCAGTATCCTCTCTGCAAAAGAAGTAAATATGGGGGATGGAGTGGTAGCTCAATAGTTATGCAAGGACCCAGGTTCAAACCCCAGCACCATATAAACAACTAAGTGTTGGAGCAACGAAAACCAGAATGACAAATTATTTGATAAACCTTTTATTTAAAGACAAATATTTCCTTTAAATGGGTGACTTGAAATTATTCTATATTACTATTGCAATTTTTTATTTTATTTTATTTTTTTGCTGCCTGGACTCAAGGACCCCCATCACCCTCACCAAACCCAGGGTAACACTCCTGGTAGCGGGTAAGTCCATAACTTTCTTTGTGGACACAGGGCCACCTATTCTGTTTTGCCTGCCCACTCTAGGCCCTTTGTTTCCTTCCCATATTTCAGTTATGGGAATTTATGGGAAACCCTCCTTCCCAAAAAGAACAGCTAAACTAGCCTGTACCTAGGAGGGATACCCTTTCACACATTCTTTCTTGGTCATTTCCTCCTGTCCAGTTCCCCTCTTAGACAGGGATGTTCTCCAACCTACAACTCCTCCCCAGGGACACTACTACTCACCTTCTCCTACCCCTCATTCTTACACTTTCTAGCACCCCCACATCATCTACTTTACCTCTTCCCCCAGACCTGGTCGATCCTCAGTCTGGGACACCTCCAAGCCAACCATAGCCTCTCACCCTAAGCTAGTCCTTATCCAACTGAAACCTCAAACTAAATTTCCTTCACATCCCCAGTTTCCTACCTCACTTACACAGGGAATGACTTAAACCCATCATAGACTGATGGCTTACTCAAGGACTCCTCATCCCAACTGATTCCCCCTGTAACACCTCCATAGTGCAAGCCCTCTGGGGCCTATCGCTTAGTCCAGGATCTCCACCTAATTAATGAGGCAGTTATTCCCATCCATCCAGTGGTTCCTAACCCTTACACTCTTTCCCGATCCCCCCTTCTACCACTTACTTCACAGTTCTAGATCTCAAAGATGCATTCTTTACAGTTCCTCTCCACCCTGATTCCTATTACCTCTTTGCCTTCACATGGGAGGATCCTACATCCTTTAGATTTCAACAGCTGACCCCAAGGTTTCTGGGACAGCCCCCACCTCTTTGGGCAAGCCCTGGCTCAGGATTTGGCTACCTGTGGCTTGGGAGATAGCACACTCCTACAATATGAGGATGACTTTCTCGTATGTAGCTCATCCCTCAAAACCTCCCAAGTTCACACTGCCCAACTCCTTAACTCCCTGGGGTCTCAGGGCCATCAGGTCTCCCCAGCCAAAGCCCAGCTTACTACCTCCTCAGTTCTTATTTAGGCGTACTCCTTACTCCTACCTCTAAAAGCCTCACAACAGATGGCATCCAAGCCTCCATGACCTACAGCCACCAGAAACAGCGGACTATATTCTCTCCTTTCTGGGCTTGGCTGGCTCTTTCAGACATTGGGTCCCCATCTTTGCACTTCTTGCCAGATCTCTATATCAGGCAGCATCATGGGGCCCCTACCTCCCCCATTATGGTAGCCAACTCCTTTTACAAGCTCAGAGATGCTCTCCTTCCCTCACCCTCTCTCTCCCTAACCCTAACTGATCTTTCCACCTCTTCATGGATGAAAGACAGGGTGCTGCCAATGGCCTCCTTGCTCAACCAACCAGAACTTCCTATAGACCGGGGCATGTCTCTCCAAGCAACTTGATTCTACAGTCCGTGGATGGCTACCATGCCTCCGGGCAGGCAGCAGCAGCTGAACTGACTAAGGAAGCCCTAAAACTCACCTTACTCCAACCAATCACCGTATTCTCCACTCATTGACGACTCCAAGACCTCTTAAGCCATAAATCCCTCCCCCTCCTGAGCCAATCACGGATTCAGGAATTTCATCTTCTCTTTATAGAAAACCCCACCATCACTATCTGCCCTTCCTCTTCCCCCATCTTCAATCAAAATCTGGAGAACTTATATGCAGGTACTTCCTCAGATTCAGATAACCATTCAGGAGCAGGAGAAGGAGCTCCAACATTAAATTGATGCAGCTACCCATCCCAGAGCCGATCCTTTCTCATGGCTCACACTGATACGGCAAGCTCTTCAACTCCTCAACCTGTCCAGAGTTAACAGCATCTCAGACTGCTTCCTCCGTGCAGGTTTGGACCGGGCCCCCCTTACCGCTGTTCCTATTGATGCCCCCTCTTCAACATCTCAAAGGACCCCCCTCCACCCTTTGAGGGGGTTCCCCATTTTCACAACTCTTCAAAGAATTTTTCCAGTACCTTGCAACCGAACCATAGAGGTCTCTTCTCCAATGTTCGCTCCTCCAGGATTGTTTTTCTGGTGTAATGGCAGAAGCTTACACTCCAGTATACCCTCTGCCTTGTGTGTGCCCTCCACCCTGGTTCCTCAGCTGACGCTATATAATGAGGCTGAATTAATTTGGTTTGCTCAAAATTCTCCCCCCTAGGGTGAAACAGGCCATTTTTCTACCAATGGTGGTCAGGCTCTCCCTAGCCTCCTCACTTGTGGCCCCTGGGTTTGGGGCAGGGGGGCTTGGTTACGCAGTCACTGCCACCCAGAAACTAGAACAGCAACTCCAAGAGGCAGTTGAGGCATCTGTGCCTCCCTGGCCTCCCTACAAAGACAAATAACATCTGTCACCCAAGTTTCATTACAGAACGGCTGAGCACTAGATCTCCTGACAGCAGATAAAGGGGGAACATGCCTATTCCTAAAAGAGGAATGCTGTTGTTATATCAATGAAACTGGGCTAATTGAGGAAAACGTTGAAACTCTCAGAGGTCTGAGTAAAAAACTAAAGCAGTTTCAATCAGATGACCCTGGGCCTGGATGGCAAAACTCTACTCTTGTCACCTGGCTGTTCCCCATCCTTACTCCCATATTAGTGATTGGACTCCTTCTAACGATTGTCTCTTCAGATTTGCCTGAAGCCATATAAGTGAGATTGCTAGAACAACATACAACCAAATGCTCTTGCATCCTTACAGCTGCCTCCCCTCTGAACCAACACCCTAACCTTCCCACCCCACGATGCCCCATAAACAGCAGGAAGTAGCCAGATGGAAATTGATGCCCTATATCACCAAAAAGATCGGGATGTTAGGTTGATTCCAGGCGCCTGGGGGCAGGGCATCAGGCAGCCTGGTGAAAAGAACAACCAATCAGACGCTGGCAGACAAGCCTCCAATGGCGTCTCACAAACCCCTGATGATTGATGGATCCACCGGCCAATCTCCGAAAGGCCATGCCCATCAACTTCCTTCTTCTACTCTGGACAATAAAGCCTCTGCTCAGCTGGCTGAGTGCCATCTCCCCTTGCACGCCATTTCCTCTGCCTGCTCGTCACTTCCCCTACGCTTTCACTATGGTAGCGTAGATGGATTTGTCCTGGGAGCACCAATCCCAATTAGGGGTTTTGCTCAGCTGCTCTTAGGTCTGGCCACCTTTTTGAACACCTGCACCTGAATTACACTCGTGTTTCTGATTTTTTCATGAATAATAACAGTATTGTTAGTACTTGTGGAATCCTTTCTCCAAGTAATTGCCCCCTGATTTCCTTTGGGGAGACACTCTTAGTCCCTTGTTTTGGGTGAGCCTCACCATAAGAAGAATTCCAGGAAGGGGACACATGACTAGGGTCTGTCAACCTGTATGGCCTATTCCCTTGGCCACTGTGGTTCAAGGATGGGCAAGTAATCCAACACTCAGGATTTTTGTGTTAAAATAATTAGTTGGAGCTCTGAGGACACAAGAGCTGCGTGAGTCCAGCTTACCACCTTGAAGGAAAAGAAAGCCTGCCTGAGGATGAAAAGGCGATTAAGAAGTGGAGAATATAAGACTGATGAGCCTCGGTGACCTGATCTGAATTTATGGATCTAGGGCTTAATCAACGCCTAGACTTTTCAGCTGCGTAGACCAACAAATTCCTCTCTTTGGGATCATTAGCTTGTGTTAGATTTTAGTTTGCCACAGGAAAACTTATTATCAACCCATATTTATTTTTAATTATTGGTTCAGTATTTTCCCAAATTAATTGGTATTAGTATCACTAATTTATTACTGTGCAACAAATTACCTCTAAAGTTAGTGTCTTTTTTTTTTTTTAGATTTAGTGCCTTCAAACAGCATTTTTGTTTCAATGGTACTGTGGGCTCCCTGGGTGAGCTCCCCCTGTAAATGGCACACCAGCTCAAGGCTGGGCTGAGTGCTCCAAGGCTGTCCATTCACAAGGAGGCTCGCCCAGGCTCTTTACATGGCAGTCCCAGGGACAAGTCTCAGTGTACAAATGCTCATCAGGCTTCTGCCTTCTCTGCATGTATGGATGGCCAATGCAAATCTCAGGACCAAGTCCAAAGTCAGTGTATACAGGACTAAAATGGCATGAGCATTAGAAAGATGCTACTTTCAGAGGCTACTAATGAAACAGTTTATCAAAGTATTTAAATTTTTCAAGGTGCTTTCCAATGCATTTTCTTATGTATCATCATAATCTTGTGAAATACTAAAAATCAGTTATCATTGTTATATCAGTCAGTGTCCAATTAGGAGATAGAAATACCATCAAAAAATTGAAAGAGTAAGAGAAGATTAGCAAGTAGGAGGAGGTAAAAGGGAACTCTGAAGAATAATCTTGGAGTTAGAATAACCAAGGAAGGAACACAGGTGGAAAAGGGAACATATTGGGGTGGGAGGAGTATGTGTGTGGCCCATGGTTGCTGGAGAACTTTACTGTGTTGTTCCAGGCCAGAGCTGGTTATCAGCGGAGGCTGGAGTGCAGGGAACCATGAACCTTTCACCAGAATGCCAGTAAAACATACAGGAGCATGAGTGCCGGGGTTGTCCCCTGTGCACACCTGTTATGCTATTGATATGAGGTGTCCCCCACAAAGCTCCTGTGTTTCTGCAGGAATATTCAGAGGTGAAATGATTAGACTACAAGAACTCTAACCTAACCAGTCCATCCTAGTTTGAATGTAACTGTAGGCAGGTGGCGCGTGGCTGGAGGAGGTGGATCATTAGGGACATACCTTGGAAGGGTTCATCTTCCCTGTGGTCCCTTCTCCCTGAACCCTGGCTTTGTGCTTCCTAAACCTACCATAAGCTGAGCATTTTCCCTCTCTGGGCCCTTCCTCCATCATGTGCTGCCTCACTTGCGGGCCCAGAACAAGGGAGTCAGCCACCTACAGACTGAGACTGATGAAACTGTGAGCCCCAAATAAACTTTCCCTGCTAAGTTGTTCATGTCAGGTATTTTGGTCACAGCAATGCAAAAGCTGTCTAAAACAATGCCACCTGCAGCTGCCAATAGGGGTAAGAAGAGAATAACACAAGTCAGAAGTTCCTTCCACCTGCAGGACTACAATACTCTCCACTAACGAAGCTTTATGTAGTGCCAACTGACAAAGGAGATTATTTAGAGTCCCATTCCAGTACCACAAAGCAGGTCAACAAAGGGAACTGAGAAGCAATAAATTGACAACTGGCACAGTCCACCCCCGTGGCTTTTTTTCTTCTGTATGGCTCCTTTAACAGACATTTGAACTTCCACACAAAAACAGAACACCTGTTTCCACCTAGCAAAACAGCCTCCCTTCGTAAAAGTGAGGACATGCTCACCTTTTCTTAAAAATGAAGAGAGATGCATAGCGCCAACAGCAATTGTCTACATTGCTGGCTGCATTGATGACTCTCAAGTCAGTCACAGACCCGATGGGACGTTTGTTACCTAAAGACTATAAAGAGCCTCCAAAAACTTACACCTAAAGATAACAATATGAAGGAGAGAGAAAAGCATGTTTACGCATACAAGTGAACATATGCCCATAAGAAGACAAAATTGCAAAGCTACTACAGGCAGGCTGGAGCGGTGGCTCAGCAGTTATGGTACTTGCCTGGCATGCATAAGGACTCTGGTTTGAATCCCAGCACCACATACACAACCAAGCGTAGAGAAACAAAGGACAGATGAAAAATAAATAAAATTGGTCTTTTACTCTCTCTCCGTCTCTCTCTCTTAGGAAAAAAACTACTACAATCCTCATTTTTGTAATATAAATTTTGTAATATGTTTTGTAATATATATTTTGTAAAATATATTTTGTAATATATTTCCTTCCTCTGTGATCCATTCTGTGTTTACTTAAGCCTCAGACAGAAGCTCAGATGGTTGAATCATTTACCTGGCGAGATGACCCAATCTTCCATTTCATAAAGGTCAAAGTTCTCAACCACCCTGTTTTCTGTCTTCTTCTTTCTATGGTTTTCTATTAACCTATGTTTTAAAAAGAGAGGGATGGGGATCATTTTTATTTATTTTTTCATCTGGCCTTTGTTTCTCTGACACTGAGTTGTGTATGTGGTGCTGGGGTTTGAACCTGTGTCCTTGCGCATTCCAGGAAAGTGCTCCAACCACTGAGTCACTACTCCAGCCCCGTACCCTACACTTTTGATCATGGAGGTACTAAGAGGAACTCCAAAGAGTCCTCTGTGTTCTGGACACAGTCCTTCTTACCGTACCCCCACTGTGAGGCAGCAGCTCAGCCTCCTTTGGTAACTGGGATCAATCATTCCAGCCAGGACAGCACCATCTTTTCCTGTTCGTTGGGTCAGTGGCATAAGTCCCCTTGGAATGGCCAATTGGTAGTCTCATCCTCCAGTAGGCTGCAGTATCATCACGCAGGGCAATGAAAGCTGGATTTGAAGTTGAGACAATGATCAATCAACAGCTGGCATGGTTGTCTGTTTTTCATGTGAGATAACTAATTTGAAGAGGTTAATTGACGAGCCTGACAATACCTGCTAACAAGAGGCAGTGTCCCTGTCTGCAGCCCAGGTCCTCAGACCTCAAATCTCAATGTGTCTTCCTGGTCCTCCAAGGGTGGACTTTCAGGTAGACTGGATCGAGCACCGGGCACAGAGCTCTAAGACCTGTGTCTGAACTCTCCCAGGCCTTAAGGTCAGTGTGAGACCTTGGGCCACCCACTCAAGGATTCTGAGCATTGGTTTTCTTGGCCATGAAGCCAAGATGCTGGTCCCCAGTTGCCTGGATGAGAGAACTGAATGAGTCAAAGGTCTATGAAAGCGCTATGTAAATTCTAGCACATTATACAAAGCTAAGGTATCATTATCAAAGATTGTGCAGACTCAATTTACTTACCACAGAAAATTTTGATTAATTCCTTAGCACTCTTATTTTATGAAAAATGGCCTCTATTAGGGGACGTTGCTGCCACCCAGGCCACAAATGGTGAATTCTAAAATCAGCAGGAAATGTAGAGTGAGTGGGCATGGTGTAGGGGGTAGGAATTGATGGAGTTCTTTGTACCAGTAATCTCTGAACCTCAATTATTTTTGCCAAATAGTTTTTTCAAGTCATTTTGGAAAATAGCTCACTGCCTTTTCTCTATTTTATTAAATCTAAGAACCTCATTAAGTCAAACTATCAGCAATGCATTGTCAGCAGGAAGAAAATGGGGAAAATCCTCTTTCAGTGTTTGATTATGAAAACCTTGCTAACAAACGCAAGACAAACACAGTCCCCTCCTACTGCCTATTCACACGAGATTAGCCATTGTGCCTGTTAACAATATTCAATCATCATTTCTTCCCCATTTAAGAGCTGCTTGCATGAATTAGGAAATGGAGAACACCAGGCTCCAGTGCGTTGTTCCACATTCTCAGCACTAGAAATATGGCTTAATTAAATGCAATTAGGACATGACACTATTTTTATTAAGAAAAGAAGACGCTAAAGCTCCCCCACTCCCGCAAAAGAGAGAAGATAGTAGGAGAAATGAAAGTTTGTTTTCCACAGTCTAATGCCCATACCAGGCTGCTCCCAGGTTTTGATTATTGCACATTTCATAGATCATTATTCCCAAATCCTCCCTAACAAACACCTATACTTCATTTCTTGTCTTTTCTTGCTATAGTGATGCTCCCGCTAATAATAAGCACTATACATGATTAAAGGGAAGAACATAATTTCATATTCTCAGTACATTGGGTAAAAATGTCCTTTTTCGCATGGTTTCAGGAAAGTGGTACATCATTAAAGAAGAAAGTAAGAGAGGCTGGAGCGGTAACTCAGTGGTTACAGCATTTGCCTGGCATGTGCAAGGATGTGGGTTCAAATCCAAGCACTACATACACAACTAAGTGTCAGAGCAACGAAAGCCACATGAAAAACTAAATAAAAATGATTCTCTCTTTCTCACTATCTCTCTCTCTCTTTAAAAAAAATAGTAGGGTAAATTGAAGTTTACCTTTCACACTCTAATATTTGTTTCAGGTACTGGTCTCTTAGTGCCTGATTTAGTATCAGGTATAGACACACAAAAAATATGTTCAATGGAGAACTTTGGATTTATTCGTATCATGGCCTATTATCAATTAAAGAATCTCATCAGGACTTATAAGAACCTAATCTCTGTAGGTAGCATTTAAAATGGACTGATGTAGTGCTATAATGCTAAACTAAGATTTTTTAAAGAATCAGTTTCCACTATAAAAGTGACAAATGGAGGCTGGAGCGGTGGCTCAGCTGTTACAGGGCTTGCCTCACGTGCGTTGAGTATGCAAGTTCAAAACCCAGCACCACATACACAACAAAGTGTCAAAGGAATGAAAGTCATATGACAAATCGATAAAAATTGCTTCTCTCTTTCTCACTGTCCCTCTTCATCTTAAAAAAAAGTGACAAACGGTCTTTGTAGATTTTTTTTTGAAAGAGGAACAGTGAGAGAGAGAGAGAGAGGGAGAGAGAGAAACAAACTTATTTAGTTTTTCATGTGGCCTTTGTCACTCCAACACTCAGTTGTGTACATGATGCTGGGGTTCGAACTCAGGTCCTCACACATGCTAGGCAAGTGCTATAATGGCTGAGCCACTGCTCCAGCCCACGTAGATTTTTTTTTTTTAAGAATAAGAAAAAATAATGAAAATAAATCATCCATGGTCTCACAACCTAGATCTTTTTAAAACTTTGATGCGTTTTCCTCTCTTGCTCTTTCTATAAGATAAACAATTCATGGTTTTGTATTCAGTCTTTTCACATATTTTGAACGCTTTTTGTCATTATATACCCTTTGAAAACCAAATTTTTAGTGAATGAATGATATGCCATACATTCTTATGTATGTGTCAGTCTGTCCTCTTAGTGTGTGCATACATTAATTGGAAAGCACACGTGCATGTGCGCACACACACACACTCACACATATCTGAATGTATTGTTTATTATAGTAAAGGATACAAAATACTACACAACACAGAGCTGAATTCATTGCTCACTACAGTGAGGGAGAGCTGGGATGGCCAGGCACAATCTTTCAAGCAGAACAGATTGATGATGTTATTTAGGATTTGTGGGAAGTGTGGATTTCAGGAAATGGCACATTTTCAGAGGGCATAAGTAGATGGACATCAATTCTAGAGATATGATTATTCCAGTGAAACTATTGCTGACTGGTTGGGATTTAGAAGCATAATTGATTGGACTGACTCCATTCCTGATAGGTTGACTTTCAGATGGACTATCATTGATTGATTGGTTTGCCACAATGTGTTCACTGAAGCAAGTTTCATTGATTGAAAGAGTTTTTAAATTTTTATTTATTTATTTGGTGCCAGGGATTGAACCCAGGGGAGCTTAACCACAGAGCCACATCCCCAACCCTTTTTATGTTTTATTTTGAGACAGGTCTCACTAAGTTCCTTAGGGCCTTGCCAAGTTGCTGAGGCTGGCTTTGATCTTGTGCTCCACCTGCCTCAGCCTCCCCAGACACTGGGATTACAGGTGTAGGCCACCTGCCTGGCTGAAAAGTTTTTTTTTAAAAAAACCCAGTTATAGTGGTAATTGTTACCATGGTTATAGAACAATCTTTTCCTAGAAATATGGAGAAAATTTTTATTCTCAAAACCATAATTCAACTAATCATTTCTTCATTGTGTGATAACTGGATTATTTATACTTTTTCCACCTTTATAAATAGTGCTCCAAGGAGCATCCCATCTTCATGTACATCCCTGAGTCTTTTCATAGGAAAGAATCCTAGAAGAGCGTTGGTGATTCAATAGATGATTTTTAAAATTTTATAAAGGTAACACAGATTTGTTACAGAATGTTTAGGAAATATAAATAAAATGAAGAAAATTAAAATCATTGATAAGTCACATAAGCTGCCCCCCATCTCCATGCCATACGATCTGTTTCTATTCCTGGTCCACTTTTTTGTGCTTTTCTACATATAAAGAAACACAAATGAGACATTCTGATAATACTCTTTCCCAGCTTGCTTTCTTCATCTAATTAACCATATGTATCTTTTCTTGTCATCCCACAATATCATATAATAGCCGAATAACAAGTGTGCTTATGTCTATATTTAATACCACAATTTATTTGACTTTTTTCTATTGCATAGTCAGGTCTCCCTTCCTCCTCCTTTTGTTCATTCATATATGTCTATCTTCCTACCTTTTAAAAAGTTTTATTATAATTACCATTATTATATCATTTAAATTTGCTTTGTTATTATAAACAATGATCATTGCACGGATTTGTAGCTAAATGTTCACATATGTCTATCCTTTTATTGCCTTATGATAAATTCATAAAAGTTGGATTTTGGATCACGTAGTAAGACAAAGTTTTAGAACTTTGGTAGCTATGTTGCAAGAATGTAAAATATTTAGGCTGTTGATTTTTTTTTCCTTCACCCTCTGAAATATTTCATTTCATTATTCTTCCTGTTCTTTGCCTAATTTGTAGAAATAAATATTATAGTATTATACTAATTTGTATTTCACTGAATGGAAGTTGAAAATTATTTTCCAGTTTTGTTGTTAAAAATTTTTTTCTACCAACTTTCTGTTCATGAACTGTTCTTTATCTGTAGGAGTGTTTTATTTTCATATCTAGTTAAAATACTTTATATAAAACATTTTCACATTTGTGACATTTCAGATTATCTCATTTGCTTTAAATTTGATTATTAGTTGTTTTTGTTTAAATCTCTTTATTATGGACAATTTAAAATTTTCTAAGATATCACATTCAATGATGAACACTAGGAAGAATAGTGTAATGGATCTTCATGAGTCATTACCCAGTTTCCATGATTACAAGGTCTGTCTTACATCTTCTGTGTCCACCCTCTCCCTCTTGTACTGTGGTTTATTTTGAAGCAAATCCCAGACATCAAATAATCTCATCAGTAAATATTTCTGTATGCACATATTTTAAAGCCTAACAGTACTGCTATCACACCAAAAAAACCCCTACAACAATTCATTATTAAATATCTAATTAGCATTGATATCTTGCTGAATATGAATATTAATTAGTATGAATACTAATTGCAGAAATTATTGGATTGTCAACTTAGACTCATAAATCAAAGATTTATCCAGTATCAAACTTCACAAATAATTTCAAAAACCTAGGCTATGAAGAGGTCCAGAAAGGCGTATAGAGCACCTCTAGGGATCGGGTAAGCTCACCTTGGGCATGGATTTTGGAAACCTGGTGAAGCACGGAGGAAAACGCCAATGCCAGGGCTTCTCTGACAGCTGCTGGAAGAAGGCTAAGCAAGTGCGTGTGCTTAAGTGGATATTCAGTGTAAGGCTAGGGGCCATCAGGGGCTTCTGTCCTTGGGGGGCCCAGAGGACAGGCCATTGCCCCGACCATTAGAATGTGGTGGGCAGGCACCTGCTAAAACATTCAGTGGCCTCACTTTCCCAGCAGGCAGGGGATGGGATGGTTTCAGAGTTGGCTTGTTAACAGCCACCCCACGTGGACAATGGGGACTGAGGTAAGCAAGGGTAGGTGGCTTAACTACCAGAAGCTGAATGTTATAGTTTGTATGAATGGTGTCCCCTAAAAGCTTGTAGGAGACAATCAAGAAAGGCTGAGGTGAAACAATTGGGTTCTGAGAGCCTTAACTCAATCAGTGAGCTGATCCCTTGATGGGATTAACTGGCAGCTGCAGGAGGTGGTCCCTGGGGGATGCCTTCAGGTATGTATTTTGTATCTGGCATCTAGTCTCCCTCCCTCCCCCTCTCTCCCTCCCCCCACCAACACATCCACCTCCTCTCACACCCCAAGGAATGGAGCCAGTCTTCTATGGACCAAGACCTCTGAAACTGCACGCCCACAAATAAACTTTTCCTCTGAAATTTGCTCTTGTTGGGTCCTTTAGTCACAGTAACAAAAAAAGCCGACTAAAACACCAATCATTATCTTAATGACTAGCAGCATAGAAAGGGAAGCCAAGGGGATGTTCCAGGCAAGGAGTTAAAGACAACTGACAGCCAGGCATCTGTAGGGACAGAATCCACAGGATGTCACCTAGGGTAGCACTTAACATCCAGAACTGAAAGAGAGGCAAGAAAGCAGGAACAGCGTATGAAAGCCCTGTCTCGTGTTTCCTCATCAGAACTGAGTGTTTCAGTGCTTTTTAAATGTTGCTTGCCAGGGCTGGAGCGGTGGCTCAGCAGTTTCGGTGCTTGCCTGGCATGCATGAGGACCTGGGTTCAAATCCCAGCACCACGTACACAACAAAGTGAGCAACAAAAGTCATATGAAAAACTAATAAAATAGATTCTCTCTCTCTCTCTCTCTGTCCCTCTCTCTCTAAAATAAAAAAATGCTACTTGCCAATCACCCTGGTTATTTCATTAAGGGTCATGCAAATAGAGAGCAAGCCTTGTATAGCAGTGTCTGCCTTCTTAGAATTCTGCTGCTTCTCCATCTCCAAACTACTTGTTCTAAGTGACCGTTGTTGGCTTCATCCACTCACCATCCTCGCAGCCACACTTTAGCAGGAGTCTGGGTGGCCTCGTAAGCCTCAAACTCTGATGGAGCAGTCTCAAACCCACGATCTCCTGGAGACCAGACTCAGCTCTTCATCTCAACTGGCTCTTCCAAAACTCAACTCCAGACTTTCGGGTAAGTGTAAGAACAAGGTCAGGCCCAAAAGCAGCTAAGGAAAGCTTTTACTGAGATTGAGAGCTCTTGGCGGCAAATTCACGGGCCAACAGAGTGAGGGCAGGTAGGGGAAGTGAGACAATCCCTCCCACGGTCCCAGCTGGGGCGTAACTGTATCTGGGGTGGGCGGAGGAGGTCTTTTAGAGATTGACTGGTCACTCCCATAAATCATCGGGCGATTTTGAGATGCCACTGATTAGTGGCAGCATCTGATTAGTTGTTCCTTTCATGTGCAAGTAGGCTGCCTGATGCCTCTCCCAGCTGCCTCGAATCAACTTAACAACAAGCAACATAGATTTTGCTGAATGCTTCATTGGAAATCAAAGGGAAGGTGACATGAGAAGGGACAGAGAAACTCCATCAGCACCCCACCTGAACCATCTAAAAACTGGCTACTTACGCTTCTTCATTATTCTACCTTGAACTATAATTTTATACCCACTTGAAAGTTTCTATGATCTGACTTTCTTACCTTTTCATTTGCTATTTACTCCTTCTAGAACATTCTTCCTTTCTTTGCTTCCCCAAACTGGATGATTCCTGATAGTCCTTTAGGGGTCACAGCAGATTCTGCTTCTGAGAGCCTCTCTCTTCCTCCAAGGTTGTTAGGTGCCCTTACTCCTGTCATGTCCTCTGCTTACTCCTTGTGTCACTCAGGGGCTCTATGGGATGTAAATGGTAATGTCAGTTTGATGGATGTTGGGTTCCTGTCCTCCCAGAGCCAAAGAATAAAACCGAGGGACACCAAGACAAGTGGAGCAGACAGAGTTTATTTAAGAAAGGATGGAAAGAAAAGACTTCTCCAGGAGAAGGGAGTCTCAGAGTCGAGCACCCATATGAGGGGTGCAACCTGCCTTTTTTACAGTCTTTGAAAATTCTCTTCCCTGGATTAATCGTTGCCTTCCCTCCCCCATGCCTAAGTGCTGGTCAGGTCTCGTCTTCTGTCCCAGGCTCAAGAGCACCTTTATCAGCAGAAAGGAAGACTCTGTCCGGACACCTCTTGTTAGCAGACAGGGATGTGGAGCTGATATGCACCTCTGCTCCTGTGGAGCTGTCCGATGCTCTTTGCCCTCTTAGAAAAAAATGGCCATCAGCTAATTTCCTCCTTATCGACCTGCGTCATTCTGCCTACACTGACTGCCTAGCTTTTTCTATCTCAATGGCACAAACAAAGGGTTAAGGAAACCAGCAAAGGAGCCACTCCTGCCCCTTATCCCAAAGGAGCAAAGAGAGAGAATGGTATTTCTGACACCCTTTCAAGAGCTAAAACCATGGGAGA
>PVKS010017095.1:0-42679 GCA_004027875.1 Aplodontia rufa | reverse complement strand
AGCCCCTCCAGCATCTATTATTGTTTATTTTCTTCATCTTTGCCATTCTGACTGGCATAAGGTGATATCTTAATGTGGTTTTCATTTGCATTTCTCTGATTACTAGAGATTTAGAGCACTTTCTCATGTATTCATTGGCTTGATCAATGTCCTCTGGTGAGAAGTCTCTATTTAGCTCTTTGGCCCATTTATCAATTGGACTGTTGGTGTTTTTGTAGTTGAGATTTTTGAGGATTTTGTAGATTCTGGATATGAGACCCTTGTCAGAGGAATCATAGTCCATGATTCTCTCCATTTCCATAGGAAACCTCTTGACTCTTTTGATTGTTTCCTTGGCAGTACAAAATATTCTTTATGATGACTTCTGAGACTTAAAAACTTGCACAGTAATAATTGGAAACAACCCCAGATTTTGAAGACTGGTCAAGTGGAAGCAGGGGACCAAAGAATAAACTTACACTTTCACTTACCAATAAAGGGAACAGATAAATGACTGTAGGATCAGGAGGTAATGGACTATTTTGCTGATTAATAATTTGAGGGGCCAGGGAGGTGGCTACTAACCATAATCCTGAGTTCCTAGAGAAGGGAGACCACAGAAGGAAGCTTCCCTTCCCCTCTTCTCTGGCCAGTGCCACCACTTTTGCCTGTTAGGATGCTGTAAGCAGGCTCTTCTAAGACAGGGACTTATGGCAGTAAGCGCTTTTGAATCTTACCTGGATGTGATGGCACACATCTGTAATCCCAATGGCTTGGGAGGCTGAGGCAGAAGGATTGCAAGTTTGAGGCCAGCCTCAGCAATTTAGCAAGATTCTAAGCAACTTTGCAAGACCCTGTCTGCATCTCTCTCTCTCTCTCTCTCTCTCTCTCTCCCCCTCCCTCCCATACTCCTCTCTCTATATATATATTTAAAACTCAGTGATAAAAAGAACTTTTGGATCTCAAAACAGAAGTGGCTATGGGTACTTTGGATTCTTAGGCACTAGAAATGGGAAATGACTAAGATTTTTAAGATGTATGAATTTTATAGCCAAAAGATAGAGTAGACACATTTGCTTCTCAAATTGCTGAATATTACATCTACACTTGAAGGGTTTACATGTGAGATAAATGAAGACTCATTTGTATAGAGAATAGTATACTTACATAAGTGTCTTCCTCAAAGATGTAATGGGGATAGAAAATGTGAAAGACTGGAGAAGATTTTAGCAAAAGACAATTTACAGAAAGCAAAATACAGCTCAATTTTAAATGTAGGAAAGTAAGACTCTATGCTATTTTCAAAGGATAAATTTATAAATAAATGGGAAAAACATGAGAGTCCAGAGTAAGAACCGTACATATGTGGTCAGTTGATCTTTGGTAAAAGGGTCAGGGTAGTTCATGATGGAAAAGAATATCTTTGTACCAGATGGTATTAGTACAAATGGACATCCATATAGAAGAAAATGAAATTTAATCCTTTACCTGACACTATATAGAAAAATTAACTTGAAATGGATCATATTCCAAACATAAGAACAAACACTAAGAAATATTTAGAAGTAAACAGAGGAGAAAATCTTTGTGACCTTGGTTTAGAAAAAATTTCTTAATACCAACATAGAAAACAGGGTAGGGTGGCACACACCTGTAATCCCAGCAACTCAGGAGTCTGAGGCAGGAGGATTGCAAGTTTGAGCACAGCCTCAGCAATTCAGTGAGGCCCTAAGCAACTTAGCAAGACTATCTCAAAATAAAGAAATAAAGGTCTTGGGGATGTGCCTTAATGGTAAAGTACTTCGGAGTTCAATCTCCATGGTATGTATGTATGTATGTATATATAAGTATGTATGTATGTATATATAAGTAAGTATGTATGTATATATGTATATATATATAAACCCAGGTATCATAAAAGGAATATATGATAATTTAAAATTTATTCAAATTAAAACCTTTTTCTTTTAAAAAAGTGTTATTCAAAAAAAGAGATAGGGTACAGATCAGAAGAAAATACTTGCAGAACATGTATGTGATAAATGATTTTTATCCATAACACATTTAAAAAGCTCTCACAACTCAATAACACAAACAGTCCAATTTTTAAAATAAACATAAGACTTAAAAAATAGTTCACTAGGGGTTGGAGCGGTGGCTCGGTGGTTACGGCACTTGCCTGGCATGTGCAAGTACACGGGTTCAAACCCCAGCACCCAAGTACACAATTAAGTGTCAGAGCAACGAAAGCCATGTGAAAATCTCAATAAAAATTAACTCTCTCCATATCTCTCTCTCTCACTGTCCTTCTCTCTTAAAAAAAAAAAACAAACAGTTCACTAAAAATTCACAACCAATAAAGTGGAAAAATGGCAAAAAATGCACGAAAAGATGACCAACATCATAGTCATTAAAGAAATACAAATTTTTGGGAAAATAAAAGGATATACCATTGCACTCTCACTAGAACAACTGACATGTAAAACATGACCGACCGAATCATGTGTTGACGAGGACTTGAAGGCATTATATTGCTGGTTCAAACATTTTAGAAGACAATTTGGCAGTTTCTTCTAAAGTTAAATATGCTTAGTGTAGGACCATCCTAAATATTTTTACCTACTTTCACTCCTAGGTGCAGTATTTACCCAGAAGGTGAAAATGTAGTCCATACAAAGACCTGTGTGCAAATATTTATAGTTGCTTTTATAATAGCTACAATTGGAAAAAGCCCAAATGTCCATCAACCAGCAAATGGATAAACAAATTATGGCACATCCATAACATTGAATACTAGTCAGTAATAAAAGGATTAAACTACTGGTACATGTAACAACATGGATGGATTTCAAAAGTATTATGTTATGTGAAAGTATTTGTCAGGGGTTAGAGGTGGAGGGAGAGGATTAAGGATAATGGAGAGCGGGGAGTTTTTGGGTGAATGGAAATATCTTGATTATGGTAACAGTTGTATGACTGCACATTTGTCAAAAATTATGGAGCTGGACACTTGCAAAAGGGTGAGTTCACCTCAGTAAGCTATGCTTTAAAAACACACCCACCCAGAGAAGATTCTCCATCTTCCTCCTTATTAAAAAAAATGCAAATTTGAGCAATGGGATACTTCTTTTTAACTTATCCAGTTGGCCGAGATGGAAGTCTGTCACTGGACATGGCTGTCCAGAATGAGGGAAGGAGTCCTTCCAACTTAAATTTCTGAGGGGAGCTTGATCGGTTATCTTTCAAAATGAAAGCTGCATGTAATTTTGACTCAGAATTTCTATTTTAGGAATTATCTCTACAGGTATGACTACAAGGAAATGGAATTTTTTGTCATTGTTTACTGTAGCAAAAGTCAGAGAACAACTTTAATTTCCATTAGAAGGGAACATTAAATTAATGGTGGTACTGTGCAGAGTAAAGTATTGCAGAGTGGATATATTTATGTACCCATTTGGAACAGTGTCGTAGAGATTGTCTAATGGAAATGGCTGTGCCCAGAAGACCATGCACAGTGTGCATTTGAGTTTTAATTTTTTTTGTTTCAGTACTGGGGATGGAACCCAAGGTCTTGAGTTTGCTAGGCCAATTGTGTTTTTAAAAAGGTAGATGTGTTCCAGTATGTGCTTATGACTGCATTGACTGTTACAGATAGGATGTGTACATGAAAAATGGTAATAGCAGTTAATATGTATCTATTTTCATTGATTTTTTTCTTAATTTAAAGAGAGAAGGACAGCGAGAGAGAATGAATTTTTATTGAGTTTTTCACATGGCTTTCGTTGCTCTGACACTTAGTTGTGTATGTGGATGCTGGGGTTTGAACTCATGTACTTGCAGATGCCAGGCAAGCACCATAACCACTGAGCCACTGCTCCAGCCCCCCCCCCCCATCCATTGAATTTTCTTTTTTCTTTTTTTTTTTTTTACCAAGTGCATGTATTAACCCACCCCAAGAACATTGTCTAACTTGCTTAGATCATTAAGAGATTTGGGGAGTACATGGTACATGTGTCTTTGTCAGCAACACATAGGGGACTGAACGGTTCTTGGGACTGGTCTGATGTGGCCTTTCTGAGACCACCTCCCTTCTTAAGCACAGCTTCCAGTCTGTGTCTTCTAGTTTTCCGAGTTCATGTGGTAGTAGGTGAGAGAAGATCCAGACATTCCTTTTCGCCCACACGAGGCCTTTTTGTACCTTGGACTTCTCTAATTTCCGTTTATTTTACTAAGCTCTACATGGTCAAATGACATAGTGGGGAGAAATATCTTGAGTTCTATAGAAAATTGTAGAGGATTTCTCA
Organism: Aplodontia rufa; assembly: GCA_004027875.1. Taxonomy (NCBI): domain Eukaryota; kingdom Metazoa; phylum Chordata; class Mammalia; order Rodentia; family Aplodontiidae; genus Aplodontia; species Aplodontia rufa. The sequence continues at coordinate 38,396 of PVKS010017095.1, read as the reverse complement.
GCAACATACCCAGATGCCACCAGGAAGCTTCTGTCATGAGGGGAGCATCAGGAGGGAGGTGTAAAAATTGGCAGCGCTTGCTGGAGATGGGATGGCTTGGGTGGCCGTGTGCAATTTAGTTTGGATATTAAATGAATTAATATGCTCAAGTTATATGCCTTGCCTCATCAGTGCTATAAAAAGCCCTTTAGCTGGACTGTAATTTGACTCTCCTCCCTGTAATGTTACGCAGTATTCCTATGGTTACAGAGCCTGAATAAGTGGAAGCTAATCATTAGTTTTCTAAATGTGGTTTTTGGAATAGTTCAAAACTTCCAGAGCTGGCAACTGTGGCTGCTTTAGTTTCATGTTTACTCTTCTTGGGTAGAAGTTGGATTATTCCTCAGAAAAATGTACAGTAACGCTTGTCTTGCATCCAGAAACCATGCAGTATGGCAGCTCTCCATGGTCTTGGGAATGGAAAGGGGAAAAGGTCATGCTAAACAGTTTCTGGACACAGGCTCTTGCAGGAAGAAACCATTTCAGGAGTGTGAGATGACAAAGAAGAGTTAAAGCTATACAGCTTTTGGATATTAAGAAAACCACTTATTTGAACATTTTAAGAAACTTAACCATTCTGTGGTTCTAGAAATAAAATTATGCTATTTAGGTTCTTATTTGTTTCATGTGACAAGAGAGACTTCATTATAGCCCAGGGTTAGCTATGAACATCAAATGGGTGTTCTTACCTTTAGGAGCCATCCGTACATTTTATGAGCTGGGACTCTTTTCTGTCTCATCTGCAAGTAAGTTTTAAGGGAACACACTAAACAGAAGGTCCCAGCTGGGTTTGTGCCCTTACCTGATTCAGAGACCACTCTTGAGTATTTGGTTTCTTACTTCTAGAATGAAAGCGAATTCTTTCCACTAAATAGAAACTATGTTATGCCCATCTGACTCATTCTCCTTTCCCAGCTAACTGGCCCTGCACGAGGAATCACTTTCTTAGAGTCCCAGAGTTTATCTTGTGGAATTTTGAGAAAAAGTGTCTCGTGGCTGTCTCTTTACCTGGTATATCATTTAAATATCTTTTTGTTATAGAAAAAAAAAACAGGAAACCTGACCTAAATTGGCTTACTCCTTTTCTTTACTCCTTCCAGGTGTGGGGAATGAGATTCGGTATGGAGGAAAAGCGTGTCACCTCTGGAATGCTGGTGACTGGTTCAGAGATGGTCCAAGATCTGAGCCAGTCCGGTCACAATGAACTACAGGTTTCTAGGAGACAAGCTTAAGTGGGGAAAGAGAATTTATGGCCCACAGTATTGAAAAGGCATGGCTGAAACCATGTCATCAAGATCTACTGTCTCTGGATTTGTGTTCTGGACTCACAGGCTGTATGTGGTGGCACCTGGCAGTTACATAAGTTTCCAGGTGCAAGCCCAGCAAACAGCAGCTCATCTCCTAGAAAAGTCCTCAAGTTCATGATGACTGAGCTGGCTTAGGTCTTAGGCCATCCCTGAACCAGTCATCAGCATACTGGAGAGGGTACCTGTCCTAAGGTCTTATTCCCCACCCCTGGAAGGTGCCTCCCCAGCTGGGAAGGAGGCCTTGCACAGAAAGAAAAGGGCAAGGACGGTGGGAGCTGGAGGGCAAACCCTGGCCTTAAGGCAGTCTGAGGAAGCTGTAGTCCCCCTTCAGGGCACCGAAAGGCTTCTCTGCCCTCCTGCCTGTTTGTATGTGACCTGACACCCCTCGCCAGCAGCAGGAGGGGTCTCTGCCTACTTGTGAAGCAATTTGCCCTCCCCAACCTTGGCCTCTTATTCTTACCTGCCTATGTGCTACTCAGAAAGACTACAAGAATTTTCTCTCTTCTTCCTTTACTTAAATATGCCATTTGTTTAAAACCCATACAAGAGGAGACTGACGAAAATTATCAGGACCCAGTATAATTATGGAAGTGCTCATTGTTCATCTGGGCTGAATGCAATTTAAAATATATATAAAAGCAATGGAATTAAATCATACACAGTTTAGAAAATATAAAAACCACAACTCTACCACTTTAACCCAACCACTATTTTAATTTTTGAGTGTTTCCTTTCAGCCTTTGTTCTTATGATTTTCTCACAGACTTTTATGTCTTGATTTTTTTTTAAACTCGACATTACATAATTCAGGCATTTTTTCCTGTTACTGCATGGTCATCAGTACCATGTAAATGGCACCATAATTTTCCTTTAGAGAGGCATCCTGGGATTCACCTCACCATCCTTCTGAGATCAGGCCTTTAGGTTGCCTCCTTCCTGTCTCTTTTCCCACTATTTCGAAGAAGAGTGCATGTAGAACATTTCTAGGGTATGTGACTTTTCTCATGCCTTATCTTATTTCCTGAGGAGAGGTTGTGAGAAACGGGATTACTTGTTCAGAGGGTATAAACATTTTTAAGACTCTTGATGAGACATAGTACCAGAATGCTTTTCAGAACTCTTGCATTTATCTCTACTGCCTCTGGCAGTTTACGAGAGGATCAGTTTCACTGCATTCTTCCAATAGCAGATACTTGGATTTTTACACACTTCCCTGATATAATAGGCAAAATTGCTTGTCATTGGTGTTTTAATTTGCATTTCTCTGGTTACTCACAAGGTTGAACGCTTTTATGTGTGCTTGTTTATTAGCTATGTTTTAAGCTGTGCTTTACACGCTGTCTTTTATTCATTTTAGATCCCAAAACAGCTTCGGAGACAGAAACAGATATCTGTGCTGAATGGGAGATTAAGACCATCACTAGTGCTCTGAAGACCTACCTGAGGTAGGGACTTTCCATTTGCAGGGCAGAATGCCAGCTAGTTATCATGCAGTCAGGAAGAAAGCAGTTTTATTTTCAGCCTCCAGAGAGCTGTTGGGTGGGTGTTTGAGATGTGGAAACAGCTTCTGTGTGGGTGCATTTAGTTCAGCTGGTCAAACCAATTGTAAATCGTCCACATTTGATGCGTTGTCACTGTGCAATGGTTCCATGAGTGATTTAGGAAGCTTTGCTCTGAATAAGAAGTACTGAGATAATTAGCCTTTGACGAAACCTAAATACAGTCTTCCCTGAATAATCTGTTAAGAAAACAAGAAATCATATATCACATTCTGTTGAGGATGCATAATTCCATACGCTGAGTACTTTGATACTTTTGTACACAACCCAGAGTACATTGCTGATATTGGTCCTTAAAAATGAGAACTCAGTGGAACTCCTTTTTACTGCTTCTACTTACATTAGAAAGATCACCTTACTGGAAAGACTGATCTCCTTGTATCCATATCTATGATGTTGTTGCTACTCTTGAGCTATGCTCCCTGCGATTTGGTGTCATGAATAGATTGAAATTTATGCTGGCCTTGAAGAACAGGGCTATTGTAATTTTGCACCATAGTATATACACAGGAAGGTGGGATGTAGTTTTCAACAGAGAGGAGAATGTATTCATGAATTGTACAAGCCTTTGTACTAGTTTTGTGAAGATTCAACTTGGCTTGAAAGCGTAAGTGGAAGACCACAGAAAAGGAATTGATAATGTAGGTTTTATTGGCTATGGGGAGCACTGAAGTCAGGAGTAAGAAGAAATGCAAGAGATGCGAAAGAGTTGAATTAAAGATTCCAATAAAAATAAAATCTGGACCAAGAACAAAATATATAATCTGCTGAGTTTATCATTTGTATTATAAAAAAATGTTTATAGTTAAACATTTTCATGCCCACTAGGTAAAATTTGCCTGTATTGTGCCAAATGTGAGGGTTTCTAGCCCTGTGGCCTATGGAGCCAAACACCTATACACACCTTTCATTGTTATACCATGTGAACTGATTCTCATAAGCAGCTGCTGGAAAGCCGAGGGCTTAAGCAGGTAATTGCAAATGTTAGTTAGTTGCTTGTTTTTGAGACACATCCACAAGTTCTCTTGTTGACAGCTGAGTCATTTATTGAAAAGGAAGCCTCTTCTTGGTTTGTGCTAGACTTTTGCATACTACTTTTCTAGTTGTAAATCTGAAGCATAGTTGTAGCCATTGCTTTGAAAAAGAAAGGAACTGAGAATTTCAGGTGAAATCTCAGGACCCTTCTGATCAAATCTAACTTGAGTTGCTATTGTTTCCCTGTGAGCTTTGTCTTTGAGAAATGTAATACTGTTTGGCAGTCTTGAGGCTGCTGTTTGGAGAGAACATGGTTATTTTATTATCAAGCTGATAATAAAATTTTTTAATATTTTAATTCCAGAATGCTTCCAGGACCACTCATGATGTACCAGTTTCAAAGAAGTTTCATCAAAGCAGCAAGTAAGTCATAGTTTGGTCCCAGTTTTAAAAGGAAGAGAATAAATTTGTCTCTATCAGCATCCCAAAATAAATATTATCTAACTCATCATATTCTGCATGTGAAGTGGCCGTATCCATGCTCATGAGACTGACAGAATGAAAACGAAGCTGAGCCACGAATACTAAGGACCTGACTGCAGTGTTGAATTATGGTAGAGGAGCAAGGCTTCAGAGGTGGCTCTCTTGGGGAGGAAGTAGGTGGTGGGAAGGGGAGAAAGGGGAGAAAAGCAAGTCTGCCTTTCTAGTTTTGATTATTAAAGTTCTAACTTCTTGGGTTTTTTTCCATACTTTGAGTAGATTTTTACAGAATGAATCAGATATTGCACATTACCTAAATGGAGCATTGGAAGTGTTTCCCTGAATACAGTGCCTTTTATATAACTTTCCATGCCTCTTTCCCTCATGTCTTCCACGTACAGCTTCTGATCATTCTTCAGTTGTATCATCCAAGTCCCTAGCATCATATTACTGGTATTAAAATACATAGGGATTAGGTGCAAGCTCCCCTAAGTATACTGGAATCTGTCTACGTGGGATAGGCCTCCTATAAGGAGTAGTTAGGTTCTCTATCAGATTTAGATCTGGCATGGATTCTCCCAGTATTATTGTGTCCATAACCCATGCCTCCCCTACTTCCTTTCAGCCGCTGTGGTTTGTTTACCCTGGTAGCCACTATGGGCCCAATTTAGTAGTACCTAATGTTCTGGTGGCCTTATCTACTCATAGTTGTCCCCTTCAAAAAGGGAGGAGAAAGACATGGGAGAAAGCTGGAAGTAAAGATGTGTTGATATGATTTTTTTTCTTACAGAAATTCCAAACCCATAGTAACCCTTCTCTAATTAAACCTCACATCAGTCCTATAAATAGGTGTGATGAGTGCCAGCAGTCTATTTCCCCAAGAAACAAAGCCACTTACCAAGTTCAACCACAGACTGTGACAAGCCATGATACAGGCTCTAGGGTGGAAGAAAGTTCTACATATTTTCTCTGCCATTGCTTTCTTTCTGCCAGCCTGCTTGTCATACATAACTTGAGATAATGGCCTTTTCCTTTGATTTCCGTGATGCTGCCTCGACGCATTATTTTGATATTTGAGACCTTTGCAATGTTGTTCACGTAAGGTTTGTTTATCACTTTACAAGTGCATAAAGTTCCTTCCTTCCTTGAAATGAAGTTGGCCCTCTAGGGAGCCAGCTGCTCCTGAGTTCATTCCTGCTCTGGGTGTGCAGTTGACTGGCTCCATTTCATCACGTCATCATTTTGGCTTGTATTCTTTGACAGTCATTATTTTGATGAACCCTGTTACAGAAAGCACCATTAAAAGGACTTCTAGATCTAGTTGTGCTGGTCACGTAGCACACACACAAGATAGGATCATAAATTGTTGAGAAATCATTAGTCTATTAATGCCCAAACTTTGATTTTCCTTGGTTTTTGTCTTGCAAAGAGGTGACACTGATAAAATAATACCCTCCTCCTTCATTCACAGAGCTGGAGAACCAGGAGACTCGGGTCTCTGAAATCCACAGCCTTGTTCATCGGCTTCCAGAGAAAAATCGGCAGATGTTACAACTGCTCATGAACCACTTGGCAAAGTAGGTTTATGACCAATTGCTGGCTGTTTTCTCACCCTGAAAGTTCTTATCTTAGCAGTAAAGCTGGTCTCAGTTCTGCTTATGTTTCCCTCTCCCACTATTGCATCAGGTATGCTGGAGGCTTAGGAAAGAACTGTGTGAAATGTTAACTGCAGTGGATAACAGCAGTGAATGCCAGATGGCCTTTGCCGAAGAGGCTGGGGAAGTATCCATGCTAGCAGGCTACCATGCAGAGCTTGCTCTTGTGATGATCAAGGGTGAACCAGATTGTTTTATCTATGATACCAGGTCACCACGCAGAGTTTTTAGGGCTTATATGTTCTTTTGATGATGAAGGACAAACAGGAATATGTTGTAGATTTATAGAACTTGGATTTGGAGTAAGGAGGCCTGGATTCTAGAATTGGCTGTGCTCTTAATAAGCCACTTAACCACCCCTGTGCAAACCTGAACTTGTGTCCCTTAGTTTCTTCCTTTGTTCAGTATAGCTAGATAATAGACTCTGCTTATCTATAAGATCATTGATTTTAAAAGTTACATGTATTCAAGCCTTTGAAGAAGGATAGAGTATAAAAGAATTATTTCTGGCAAATGCTCACTTGCCTTCTGAGATGGATCAAAGCATTCAGCAAGTGCCTGATTTTCCTGCTCAGAGTGTTTACACTGTTGAAATGGTTTTGAATTTTGTGTTTACTGTTGCTTAGTCCTTTTCAGAATAGCCTTGCTGACTTCCCTTGCTATGTCGTTACTGTGTGCGTGTTATGTTCTAGCCTCTCATCAACTTTGATGGAATGTTCTTGATTGCAGACTGGAGTTAAAGAAAAGAATGGGTATATAACAGTTCACCTAAATCATTAAGCCCTAAATTCTACTGAACTGATGTGTTATAAATTTGGCTCTTAATAGCATTTTGTTTGTACCATTAAGTCAATCCTTTAGAATAAATCATCTGGAAGAGATTATGGTGATTAATTTTCCCATATCTGTGAAGCACTTGATATTACTATTTGGAGAGAAAGCATGTATGCACCATAAAGATTTACACGGTGTTATGAAAGAAAGTGAGTGTTCTGTGTGTTGGTGAGAAGCAACTGGGCATAGTCAAGAAGTGTTTTCTTCTTGATCAATTTTTTTTGTTGCTATGCCATATTAGAATTAAATATTCAAAAACAGGGAACATAGCAAAGAACATGTGAATTTTCAGGAAGAATCTCCCTAAAATGTCAAAGAATTCTGATGAAGTGTGTTTAAAATAATGGGAATCTGGGCTTTCAAAAATACCTCCAGATGCTCTGAGATGATACAACTCAGAGTCAGGCATTCACTAAATTATAAACCTGGCTTCAATCTTCATTGCAAAACTTTGCACACTTGCAAGGTATGCAGAGGAGAGTCCAGGTACACACTCTACCAAATCTATGTGGGGATGCTCATGGCCACTTTATGGCCACTGAGTCTTAAGCTGCTTAAGACTCTTGAGGTCTGCTGGGAGCAGCTGGAGGAGACCGGGGTAGGAGCCAGTAGAACACAGTGGGTCTTTTCAAGCTGTGCAATTTGAATGAGAGCCTAATTGGACTGCAAGAAACCAAGGGTGAATGGTGATTCAGCAGGGCCAGTATTGCATTTGTCCCATTTATAAATTGCTCTGATGATTGTTAGGACTGTTTAAAGAAGGAGGGGAAAAAATTAACAGAACAGAATTCATAAGGTAGATCTTGAAGAGTTGAGCCTCTTTGTCTCCTGGTGGATGGTTCATTTATCCCTCTTTTCCCACTCCATCCTTCCCTAATCACGTTAAATCCAATCCATCTTCATTCCTAACCAAGGGCATCTTACAAACAGAATATGCAAGTTACCGCTGTGTAACTGACATTTTGCCTTCCAGCCAATGTAAACCAGTTTTGTTGCTGGAATTTCTTCCCCCATGGTATTTCTGGAGCATTGTATCTTACTGTTGATACTTGAGAATGATTTTCTTTGGTTTTATCGCATCTCTCTGTTCACTGAATCATTAAGAAACCTACATATAGACAAGTTCTCATGCCACAACAGGAGTTGAGCCAAGCTGGTGTTGGAAAACACAGGCTCCGCTTCTCCCTGTGCTGTTGTTGAACTGCAGAGCCTCCACATTGAAAATGCTCTCAAGGAGGGCTACGGGTGTAAGCCAGCACTGCTGAATGCAGTAAAGAATTTTATCTAGCTCTCAGAAAATTCTTTGGCACTCACAGGAGTTCTAAGATTCCACTTAAACTATATTCTCATTTACTGTCCTGTCCTTATTTTAAAACCCAGCAGTAAGGGAAAGTTAACTTGGGACAAGAGCTTTTGTCTAATTCCAGTTTTCTCAGGTTTGGATTTATCCTAGGGTCTGCCTGAGCTATTGTTCCTCTGATTCACTTACTTAATGGTCAGCTTCCTTCCTAAGTTTTGGTTTCCGAGCCAATGCTGCTGGAAAACCCAGTGTTTACTTCTCTCATTACCTACTGTTTGCCTCATGCGTGTCAGGCCTCTGCTTCAAAGGCAAGGCATTCAGTATTGTGTATTTTTTAAAGGACTCTTTTGAAACATTCTCCAAAATTGACTTCCTTTAGCTGTGAGGGAAAGTTAAGGCATTTTATAGTTAATCTGACGAAAAATGCAGTCAGAGGGGGAAAAGTCTTGGAGAGAAAGGATAAAAACTCCAAGCCTCTAAAGCAAATGGTTACCGAGGAGCATCCAAATCACAGAGAAGTTGGGTTTGTTTCAAACCTCAGAGAGAACATAAAAATTATAGGCAGCCACGCACATATTTTTGTTGTTGCAGCTTAGATCTACTATGATAATTAGATGTTTTCTACTTGGATCTTGGAATCTGGTATAGTCTGAAGTCACGGGCCCCGGAGCATGGTTAGAGTCACCTGGGATGCTTGTTTATGTTCGCATTTCTGGGCCCCACTCTGGGTGTACTAAATCAGACTCTGCCTATAAATCTCCATTCCTGATTTATTTTCCAGGTAGTTATTATATAGACTTTGAGAATCATTGGCTTACTGAATGGGCCATCGATAAGGATATTCTAGGAAAGAGAAATAGTATTAAGTAGACTATGGATTGGGATTTTAGAGGGTGTTAATAATAGGAAAAAGAAACGTAAACCTTCAAGTTCAAAAAGATTTTGTTGTCATGATCAAATTAGTAAAGAAAAAAAATCCTGTTTTGACTTGCTAGTACATTGCAGTTTGTCGTTGCATTGAATTGGGCGTTCAGCAAATGACTTTGAAAATCACACATAAAGCATTTTTAATTATGAAAAAAATCATTCCAAGCTAGCTTTGGATCCTTGTGCAAATGGCTCCATCTCATCAAACTCCAGTTTTCTGAGTTCCCTATCAATTGTGAGATTCTGTGATTTTCGCAAGTGGGCTTGGGGTGGGTAACAACAGTGAGAGAAAAATTCCCAATCTTATAATTGTAGAAGGAAATAAGAGTAGATGAGTAAGAAAGACTAATTTTATGGTAGTTTCTTAATGTTTACATATTATGATGACTCCAAGTATGTTGTGTATCCCCACACATACCATTCCTGGTGGCTCATCCTAACTTTATTACAGTGTTTATACTATGCAGGAGGATTTCAAAGTACTCCTCTGCATCAGGAATAGCTATTAAAAATACCTTTTCACAGCTGGTTTTCCCAAAACACTTACTGAGAAATAAATCTTAGTCTCTTTCCATTTTTGGAGCAATTATTCCTTCCTTGCTAGGGTGTTGTGAGAGAAGCAGAGTCTTGTCTTGCTTCTCCAAGGAGGTTCTGTATCATATAGAATGCCTTGGGCTATGAACACACAAAATCCAGTTCAAAATGGCTTGAACAATAAGGGGATCTACTGTATCACTACATAAAATCAGTTCTTAGAGTTGGTTGCTTCTTGGCTCTTGAAGGACTCAGGGTATTTCCTTGTTCCTGCTCAGCCAGTCTGGTTGTGTTAGCCAGCTTCTCTCAGAATTATAAAATGTTACATTGTATCCTCGCTCACCAGAGCTTGTCTAGAAGCAGAAGAAGCATTGTTGCTCTTAAAGATGATACTTTCCCCAGATGTTTTCCTGTAGATTTCCCATCATGTCTCCTTGGTCCAAAGCAGTCATCTGCAAGGAGAAAGGAACCACCATGATAATTTTAGGCAAAGCTCTACCACTGAGCTACATCCCCAGCCCTCGGCGATAATTTTACACTAAACAAGGTTTACCTGCACATGGACACCAGAATAACAACAGAGCTTTGCGTAGGCAGCCCGAAGTGTCTACTACAAGTAGCTTCATAAAATCACATCCAAAAAAAAAAAAAAAAAAGAGCATTAAGTTTATTAAATGATCTTTGCATGGTGTTCTAACTCCATCAAGACATAAAGGACCAAAAGGCCAACTTGGGAGGAGAGATGAGTACCTTTGCATTTCTGTAAATTATGAGAGTTTAATGGTAGAGGGTAAGAGAGAGTAACAAAGAGGGCAAGATTGATTTTAGTCCCATTGCATCTTTCCTTTTTCTTGTTGATCTTTTCTCTCTCTCTTTTTTTTTTTATTGTGTAGGGATTTAACCCAGCAGTGCTTAATCACTGAGTCAAATACCCAGCCTGTTTGTTTGTTTGTTTAAAGACAGGGTCTTGCTAAGTCACTCAGTGACTCTCTAAGTTGCTGAGATTGACTTAGAACTTGGGATCCTCCTGCCTCAGCCTCCCGAGCTGCTAGGATTACAGGTGTGCACCACAGCACCCGGCTCTTGTTGATTTTTTTCATTACCTTGTTGTGTAATGTTTATTTAGATCATCTGCTACATACTATGACTTTCCAAAAACAACAAAATCTTATTGATCACCAGAATCGTGAATAAACATTGTAGGACAAGCATTTGGCATACAAGTGAGAACTTATTAAAATATATAGACTCCATTGGCAGAAGTTATCAAGGATTGAGCATCTAGTGGCTTGGCTTTTTCCTCATTCCTATTACTAAAGCCTGAGTACCTCAGGCATCCCTCTAATCACAAGGATGTATTTCTATTTCCTTCATGTCCTAGAGCAGTGGATGTGGAAATACCTATGGTTATAAAGAAAATCATTGGAAGGTCTTGACACTGAGGAGGATGGGCAGACTCTGGTGGTTAAGAACCGTTTCTTAAACTTCTTAAGAAAGGGTCAGAAGAAAAGGAGGTAGGTAGCTGGGTGCAGTGGTGCACACCTGTAACCCTAGTGACTCAGAAGGATTGCAAGTTCCAGGCCGGCATGGGCAAATTAGTGAGACCTTGTCCCCCACCCCCCAAAAAGAGGTGGTATTCATACTTGGCATTAGCACGTATCTTATAGATATTCCAATATCCTTTTTTCCATTCAAGTCTGGAACATAAGAGTTAACGTAGTAGTTAGCTGTTCAACACATGAAAAGAGCTAGTGATTCTTTTGCCATTAACACTAGTCCAAACAAAGTAGCTGAAGAAATCACTGGTGTGGCCTGATATCCCTATAGAGCCGCACTGACCACATTCTCTGGTCCCATTTGGCTACTCCTTCCCAACTCCTGAAGGGATAGTTCTTGTGATTTGAACCCATATCTCTCTCTTGAATCCATCCATTTTTTTTCTGTCTTCATCACTAACTCCCTAGTCTAAGCTGCCATGTCTTTCCCAGGCTTCTTGCAAAGCCCCCTCCCTGGTTGTTCCGGGTCCCATCCAGTCCTCAGAGTGTCAGTCCTACAGCCAGAGAACTTTGAAAACAGGTAGGTCTCAACATGTGATTCCCCTTCTTAATAAAACTTCAAAAGCATTTTCCCCATTGATCTTAAGATAAAGCCCTGAATATAGCCCCTCGGGTGTTGTTTAAACCCAGCACTTTCAGAATTTGCAGACTTATCCTATGGCTATCATGGTCATGGTTGTATTCCTGTTGTATGGCACATGGTCGATACTCAGGAATATTTGTTGAGTTGAAGCATGAATAGTCTCTTAACCATTTCTCAAAAATTCCCTTCCCCTGCTCCATCTTCTTCTGTGCAGTTCATTTTCTTCTTTCTGAAATGGCCTCTCCCCGGCATCTGCCTGCCAAAGGCTATCGCATTCTGGCTTCTGCTCACATGCCTCTGCCTACGAGATTCCTTCCTGGTTCAAGCGCCCTCTTGCTTTCCCGGACTCCCATGGCCTCTGCTATCACTGTCTTTTTGCAGGTACCCCTGTTGACCTGTGGGACAGTTTGCCAGGTGCATCTCTCATCTGAACTAGCTCAGTAGCTCCCAAGGGATGGGCAGTCTTTCTCCTGTCTTTGTTTTTGTACCTAAAAGTTGCAAACAAGACCTCTAGCTGGAGCAGCCCACACGTGTTCTGTTTGATAATGCTGCCCCACACATTGGTGTTTAAAAAATTTGAACAAGCTTCAAACGCTTTGAAAGGGGGTACTTTTTACTTGAGATATTCAGCTCTCTGTGCTGACAGTTGCATGGAGCTCAGTAGAAACCACAGCTTCTCCAGTTTGCCATAGCTCCTCACGGTAGGATTGTCTCTTGCATCCGGCCGCCTTCTTGCCTCCCTCCTGCTTGGCTGTGGTGTAGGCATTGACAGGGTTTTCAATCCCAAGCCAACCTGTCTGCTGAACCCCAAAGAAGAGCCAGTGTTTGTTGATCACATAAGCAAGTAAGCAGAATTAGGCTGAGAGAGTTACTTCCCTCTCTTAGCTCTTTTTTTCTTCTGAAAGACTTGCTATTTTTGATAGATCAGAGGTCCCTGGAAGAAGTGGGAAACACTGCTTCCAGGCCTATTTATGCTTACAGGGCAGGGAAAAGAGTGTATTTTTTTTTTAAAGACTAAGAATGGGAGTCTCAAAGGACCTTCTTCAGCTATTTTTGGCAGAGCCAAAGGAAAATCTATTTAAAGAGACACTGCAAAGAGGACAACTGCATATTTTAAAGCAAATAGGCAACTTAGCGAGGCAACTTAGTGCTTTAAATTAATGGAAATGTAGAAGAAATCAGAACTCAGCCCTCATTTAGCCTAGTTGCCAGACCGTCGCTTACTTTCAGTAGGAGAATGTTTCTGGTCTGTGGCTTTCAGTCCTTCAGAGTTAGGAGAAAAAAGTTACAAGTTCAGTTTTAAATTTTTGTTTAAAGAAAATGAACGAAATTTCTGAATTCAAGGAACTACATTTTTCCCATCCTGTGGAACGCCCAGTCTCCGAGGGGAAATATCTGACTTCAAGCTGTTAGTCTTCCACAGTCTTAGGCCTTCTTTGATTTGGGCCCCTTGTTTGTTTGGAGTTGTTCCACTTTTGTTTGGATTTATTTTTTCAACGATTTTGCTGTTTTCTGGTTGGCTTCTTCCTTTTTTGAACTCAGGAATCACCCATGGACTTCCCTCCCAAATCCATGGAGGAGAACTCTCTCTTTTCCCTTCTTAGTTGCTACCCCTTTTTATTTCAGAGGTATTATAAAAGCAAGATTGCCAACAAATGTGGCCATGCCTGAGTTTCTTCTTTGCCAGCCCCTCGCAAGCCTCAGTGCCTCTCATGCCCTGGCTGTGGGAGCGGGCTCACTGAACGCTTCTCTTTTGAGGTGCTGGCCAACTTTCTTGCTACACCCACTTTTCATTATGCAGTGAGCATTCCCAGCCATGTTTATTTTCTTACACTGATTGATTTCTCACCAATTCTTCACAACAATTGTGGCTCAAATGTGGCAGGGTAGATTTCCAGGTATTTTGAAGTTCATCTATCCGGGCTGAGAACATAGTGGTTAAGAGAGAACATTCTGCAGCCAGACTGCTTGATTTTTATCTTGTCTCCTTAATGAAATTACTTCTCTTCTCTATGCCCATGTTTTCTTATCTGAACAAAGAACTGATAACAATTGTATCAGAAACTTTATGTTAACTCCTGTCTTTTATTGCAGTCACCACTGCAGTGACCAGTTCTGTGTGGCCTCTAGCTCACTTTGTGAAGTGATAGTGCGTAGTCTCCTCCCCACACCATGTGCCCTTTGCCTCTTGGCCTCTACCATCAACCCTAAGGAGGCATGACACAAATGGCATCCTGGAAGCCAAAGATGGGGAAAGCCTTTGGCCAGTGGAAGATGGAGCTGAGGATCTGAAGAGGCCATCATTATGCAGCCTTTTTGAAGCTGGGTCCTTGAACCAGGTAGTGGCTTAGCTTCTCTGCCTCATTCCTCCTGAGAATCTCCTAGTGAAGTAATGTCGTATATCCTTTATTAACTTCAATCTCTTCTTTATGAGAAACCTGAAGTAAGGCAATAATAGGACCTATCCTCTTAGAGTTATGAGAATTAAATTAAATCCACATTAAACTCTTAGAAGAGTATCTAGCATGAAGTACCTCTGTCAGTGTTAACTTTTGCAATCTATTTGAGAGATGGGGAGATGGAAGAAAGATCATCATGAAGCTGTGCCTTAAGTTTTAATTGTTGAAGCAATTAAACCAAAACAAGCCATTCTCAATAACTGGATGGGGCTCCTTCACAGTTATGTTATTGGTAAGCAAAACCTTTAGGGCTGGATGCCGAAAACAGCACACCCACGTAGCTCCCTTCTGCTTGGGAGATCTATCTCTCAGTTTCTGTCTGTCTGTCTGTCTGTCTCTCTCTCTCTCTGTACAGTTTTTACTTGCTATTGTTTTCTTTGCAGGTTGTACACATTTGGCCCAAGGGCTGAGCATCTCACCCTTCCTAGCAAAACATGAGCCAGCGCAGGGCTAGCTGCTCCTATCTGGTTTCAGGTCCACCTTTCACCAAGCCTCACACTTCCCTGTGAAGATTCAGGGCTCCGATAATTGATGATTCGATGCCTGGTGGAGCAGTGCACCTGCTGGAAAGAGCAAGCCCAGTGGGGCAGCTCTTCCTCCCCCTTCCTGTCCCCTTCCCCTCCTGCCTCTTGGTGTTGCAAGGCTGATTTCATCTCAGAAGCAGCTGTCTTTGCTGCAGTTTAATAACACTTAATTTCCTGGAGGGGGGACAACATATTATATCATGGAGACTTATCTTAGTCTGCATGGTCTGGAAATTTCCACTCATCTTTCTGATCTTTGAAATGCTTCTCTTTGTGGGAGACTCTGGCTTTCCTTATGTGTGACTCACTTTCAAGCTCTTGCCGATGCATTCCTGGATCAAATATTACCATCCACTGTGAAGGCGGCCACTGCCTCCCAGTTTGTCCATGAGCGTGGTCTTCGCATGGATTTCCTTCTTGTTATTGAAATTTGTAATGAAGTATTGATCTACAGTGTAAGGAGAGTTGTGCATATATTCAGCCTCATTCTGTTTGGTGAGGTACATTTTCTGTTTTGCAGTTTAACTCAATGGTTTGAAGAAGTGTTCAGGTGTTTGAACTGTGGTATCAGCCTTTCTGCTCTCTCACATGTACAGGAATAGTTTTCTTCAGGCAGCTCAGCATCCTAATTCAGTGTTTCCAATTTGGAATTTTTTTTTCTATTCAGTCAGTTGTAGGGGAACCCAAAATGTTTGATGTGTTGGTATTTTGCACTTAAAGAAGCAGAGTATTGGGTTGAATAAAATGATTTTATTAAAGTCAGATCTTCAGTGAGAAAATGGGTTACCCTAGGCCTCAAAAAAGAGGTGGTACGTTTGTTTTTTGGTAATAAGCAACAGATGTTAACTGTGACTAATTGAAAGAAGAAAATGTATCGGAAAGCTTCTAGGTCAACCGCTTAATTGAAGTTAAAGTTGAACCTTCAGACATTGAAAATTTGCCTCCAGGGCCTTCCTGGTGCCTGGCATCCTACTGCATTTTCCTAAGCAGTTGCTTCTTTTCTTCTAGATGATCATCTCAGATCTTGATTCCCATTACACTGTGAGAATAGGTGCAGTTATAAGAGGACTTCCATGAGCTACTTCCACTGTGTGCACACTGTGCCCATGTTTCTACATCCCTCTCCTGTGGCAGAGGAGCAGGCAGTGTTCCTACCTAAAGGCAGATGGGAAGGTCCCTGCCTACCTTCCTTGGAGCTCTAGAGCCAATTGATTCCCAATTGTATCCATAAGGATTTGGCTTCAGTAGTTTCCCCCTCTTCCTTCTATGTCTTTAAGTATTCTGTCTCTGCTTACTCCTCCTTTTTATCAGCATATAAGCATGTAGTAGTTTCTGTGATCCTTTAAAAACCAAGAAAACAGGCATAGTGACACACACCTACAATCCTCACTGTTCTGGAGGATGAGGCAAGAGAATCCTAAGTTCCAGGCTAGCCTTAGCAACTTAGCAAGACCCTAAGCAACTCTGCAAGACCTGTCTCAAAATTAAAAAAATAAAAATAAAGGGCTGGGGATACGGTTCAGTGAGAGAGTGCCCCTGGGTTCAATCCTCAGTACCCACAACCCCCACTCCTCCCCTCCCAAAAAACAGAAAAGAAAAGAACCATAAAGAACTTTTCACTCCCGCTTCCTCTTGTAGACACCATGTGCTCTTTTCCTTAGAACTTCTCAAATAGTTGTCTGTGATCTCTGATCCCAATCTTCTTTTCCCATTTATTCTCTCTTGAGCCTGCTCAGGCTTTTCCATCCATTATTCCACTGGAAAGCCTCATATCAAGTTGCCCAGGACCTCACATCACTAAATTCAGTTTCAGACTTCCCTTCCTTGATTGTCCTGAAGGGTTTAGCACAGTTTCTCAGACTCCTTCCTCTGTGAAATGTGTTCTTCACTTGGCTTCCAGGACATCACACTCTCTGAGCTTTCCTCTGCCTCTGTCCCTGCTCCTTGCCAGTATTAGTTGCTGTGCCCCAGGGCTCAGGCCTTCAGTCCTCAGACCCAAATTCCAGCTTCCGTTAAGTCTTCCTCAGTGGCTCCAAGATCACAACCTCAAGTACCCACCCCAACCCAGCAGCACTGCTGAAGTGTTCCGTAGCACAGGTCCCATCATATATGCTATATATTTGACTTATTTGGTTACTTACTGTTGCCTCCTTCTCACCTAACTGTGCACTCTATGAGGCTGATGATTTTCATCTGCTCTGCAGTCCCGAATCCTCAGCACCTAGACAGTGCTTGGCACATAATAGAAGGCACTCAGAAATTATAGGTTGAATAAATAAATGAAGGACAGAGTGGAGTATCCAGGCAAGTCATGGGTGACCCCTTCGTAGCATTGCCTTTGCAGTGTCTCAGTTTGATTCCCTTGTGACTCCACTGCAGGTTAGTATTCTTAGTATTCTCTGGTAATGCACCCACTTCTGTGGTCAGGCAGTAGTAGAATACTCAATTAATTCTTGGTAATTCTTGGTAATTCTTCTGTAATGGGAAAGGGGCATCCAGTTGGAAATTATCCAAGGGAAAATTGGATGCCATTATTCAAAGGATTCTGTGCAGGTAGTTGCAAGATTCATGTTTGCTGAAATGCAGTTCTTTGCGGTGAAGAATCCTGTTTCACGTTGGAAGCCTCAAGCTTTGGCACAACTATTAACTCTGTGGGGGATCTTACATGTGTCTGGACAACCATAATATCCATCATTATGTGGAAGATAGGGCCATAACAATAACAAATATAACACAGCAAATATAGCATTCAGCTATTTCTCCAATACCTGGTTATACAGCCTCATTCCCCAGAGTGCTTGATTCTGTTTTTGCATGTGCTGGCACTTCTCAGTGGCCTATTCTCTTCTCACAGCCTGTCTTTGGGTATACACTGAATCATCTGCAGTGGTGTTGGAGTGAAGGTGCTAGCTTGGTTCACCAGCCACCTCCCCCATAACTGGGCACAATTAAGCATGCTTCCTTAAGCCGCTAGGAAAATGGGGGTTTTCCATGACTCTCAGTCCAGCTGGATAGTCATATTTTCTCATCCTCTGTATCGTTATTTTGCTGCTTTAAGCACAATACTTCCCTTCTTATTGGAATTTCACATGAATGGTTTGCATGCCACCTAGTTACGAGTTTTCCTTCCTCTGTCATTGCCTGCCTTGTGGTGTCATCCTCTGCAGCCCTAGAGAGATGGTTAATGAAGTAAAGATCACTGGCATAAATATAGATTAACCCTTCCTCATCATGGCATTAGTGTGTTGTAATTCTTGACATGAATAGGCACATCAGGGATTGTTTTAATCATGGTTACGTCTGATCTTATGCAACTGAAACTTAAATCAACCCTTTTGCAAATGTCTTTATGACTTCTGCTACTTCAGATGCTCCCCTTAGCAGGTGGGGGAATCCAAACTGAATTCCCAATAAATTAGTCCATAAAGGACCCAGAATGACACCTTATGTTAAAAGATAGCACCCGCCCCCAAATAAAAAGTTCCAAGTGAAGCACTTTCCATAGCAGAAATCTACAGTACATGCCAGTTACTGCTAAGGAGCTGCCTCATATCGCTGTGTGCTTTGGGATTTGATAGCTTATAGAAAACTATACTCCCCACTGTTATTTATCATCAGGAGCATCTCTGATGCTGCTGGCTTGGACAGAGTGAAAGGAGATAAAGAAATGGTACCAACCATTTGGCCTCATCATTCATTTCATCTGGTATTAATTTATTGAGCCCCTGCTATGGTCCAGGCCTGGACTTAGCCAAGTTGCTAATTATTTCTGTTAAAGGGTATTAGGGGAGACCATTGGACAGAGGTTCTTTACCTGCATTTTTACAAACTCATTTTATGCATACTCTTGAGTTAGTTTGCCAGACCTTCACTTACTTCATCTACAAAATGAAAGGAATTCTTTTTATTTAAAAAAAAAAAAAAAGCTAGGGCTGGAGTGGTGGCTCAGTGGTTACGGCACTTGTCTGACAAGCACAAGGACCCGGGTTCAAACCCCAGCACCACGTACGCAACTAAGTGTTGGAGCAACGAAGACCATGTGAAAAACTAAATAAAGTTGTTTCTCTCTTTCTCTGTCTCTCTCACTGTCCCTCTCTCTTAAAAAAAAAAAAAAAAGCTATGTACACACACACAATGCAGGCAAGGAAAACAGAGTCTACAAGGTAGCCAATGATATCCAAACTTGGGTTTTCTTCTCTTGGTTTCTTTATTTTTGAATTTTTATATAATAACCATGTGTGCTATTTAAAAAATTATAATTATTTTTAATGAGAGGAGCAGACTCTTGATTCAGAACCTCTGAGACATCTAGGACTTTATGCAACAGGACTGGGTGGGACAGGACAAGACAGTCAATTCTTGGTTATTCTGAGACAGAATCCCTTTTGTCTGCTTTTGCCCCTGTCTTGTCTGTCTCTCTGCTCATTTGCAGCTCTACCAGCAAATGGGCAGTAGAGACAAGGTATATATTTTAGCAGTTCTGGAAATGGTAAAACTTTGTAACTGGAAAAAGTCTTTGTTTGGTTTTGCTTGATTGTTTCCCACTTTAAATAGTATTACTAATGCTTTGTAACTATACCGGTTTATTTTTCTGACTTCCATAGCCATAATTAAATGCAAGTTTTATCATTACGTAGAACTGGTTTAAAATAACAGAAAAATAACAACAGTGAAACTGCTTTGCTGCTTGTTTCTGTGTTGTTTCTTTTTATCCTGTGTACATGTACTCTGAGGGTCCACGAGCGTTCCATCCCTCTTGGATCCCTCTTTTCTCTTTTCCTCCTACTAGTCTATCCTAACTTGCCTGGTATCCTGTGCTTTTTTCTATCTACCTCTTTGTTCAGATCTGCTAGAGAAGTGGGCCTGCTGTTTTGTATGATCCATAGCTAAGAAGGGTTTTATTACATTCCAAAGTAGTTGAAAAAAAAAAGCGAGAAATATTTCATGACCCATGAAACTTACATGGAAATTCATATTTCATTGTGCATAAAACTTTATTGGCACAGAGCCTTTCTCAGTTACTTACTTGTTATCTGTGGGAGCCTTCAAGCTGCAGTGTCAGGTTGAAAAGTTGCAAGAGAAATCATTATGACCTTCAAGGACTAAATATTTACCATCTGACCCTGGAGAAGATAAGTCTGGCAAAACTTGTATGCTAGAGACTTCTTTTTCACTGGATTCCTTAGAACTAAGGCCTGTTTTGATGTGCTAACTTATTCAGTAGCTACTAGATTGCCTACTGCATGCCAGGTACATGATGTGAGACACCCAACTTGAGCACAGGACCTTCCGTGTTAGGAGACAATAACTCAGCCAGAGGGAAGACTGGGCACATTCACAGGTAAACCACAGCTAAGCATCAGGTACAGCCGTGGGAGCTCCGAGGAGGTCTGACTGCTTGGGAAGGCAGGAAGTGAAGAGGTTAGACCTGGATGATGGACAGCAGAGCCTGTGGTAGCCTAAAGCTGTATTTTTTTACTTTTAAGTGTAATACTAGAATTGTTCTATTTAATTGTTACGTAGAAATAAGAGTTGTCATAATTTTAACAAGTGTGCCCTTAGCATTTCAATTGTACATAAAAATGATTGCTCTATATAGGGCCAACATTTTACAGAGCTAAGTAAACCTTATATGCTGTGATTTTAATTTATTATCAAAATATAAAATTTTCTTTGAAGAGTCACTATTGGCTATACACGTATAAGCAAGAGAGGATAGATTTTTAGGTTAAAATTGTAATTTTAATTTGCTTTGAGTTTTTAAAAATATTTCTCTGTACATTTGACTGGACCACTATACTAGGAATGTTTGCTTTTTGTATAGAGAGATTACTGGGTCCATTCAAGATCTCCTGAATCATAATAGGGGTGGGGGTGAGAGGGGCAACAAGGATTTCTGTTTTAAAAAAGTGTCCAGGTGATTTCTGTTTACATGAAACTCTGGACCATACTATTATAGGTATTATTGACCAAAAATGCATTTTAAAAGTTACTATTGACTTTAGTTTTTAAAGTATTTTCTTTTTGCTATCATCCTCTATCTTCCCCTGAAGTAGTCAGAATTTTTTAAAGTTCCTTAACACAGTGTGAATGAGTGCATCTAATTTCCAAAAACTTGCCCCTCCTCTTCCATTCCTTTCTTTTTTATTTTGAAAAAAACAAAAGAGCAAAATATACAAAAAGTAATTTGGGATACATATATATGTATACCTGCATATACACATACATATTTGTATGTTTTGCTATAATTTTTCAATATATATTTATGCGTATATGAATATTTATCTAGATGACAGTTAATATTTCTCATATTTGCTCTCCCCCTGATGCTGACCTTGAAATGCTCTTTTGTTTCCCCACGCTCCTCTCATTCCCATTGCTTCCAATGGAAAGTCATTAGCATGACTTTTAGCATGTATTCTTTCGAACCATGTTTTGATATTTTAAAGTTGATATTTTTTGTGTGTCCAAGCAGAGACATCTCATATTTGTGTGTGTTGTAATTTCCATAAATGGTATTAGGGTATAATTTTGATTTATCAGCTTGTGTTTTTCACTTAGTTTTATCTTTTTGAGATGAATGCTAGTTCATTCCTTAAATGCTGTGTAAGTATGACCACATTATTTATCCCTTTCCCCCATTGATAGACACTTAGTTGATTCACTTTTATCCATTATAAATAATGCTGTAGTCAGCATCCTTGTAAACATCCTCATGCATGTGTGAGTTTTGGTAAGATGCATACCTAGAAATGGAATTGCAAGTGTGTGCACAGCTTCTGTTTTTCTTGATATTGCCAAATCATTCTCTACAATGACAGAATTTGTTTATATACCTAACATACTTTTCATTTTGGCATGATAGCTAGATATAAAGTGCTCTGAGCTCTTTGAATGCATGAAGTATGTAGGAGTTGTTAATTACCATTTAACTTGAACTGTAAAAGAAGCAAGCAGGTTAGCTAGGCTGCAGGGGTTACAGTGGAGGTGGGTGGAATGTGTTTCAGGCCAAGAAGTAGAACAGCCTGGCAGAAGGCCTAGAATATCAGGGAAGAAAAAGAACCAAGGAACCCAAAGAGCCAATCTCTTCATAGAATTTGATTCACAGGGCTGGTATTGAAACCACCCGGAGAGATCTGACATAGAAACCCCTCAGCACCTGATCTTCTCGCTGCGCTTGCTGGGGCTATAGCAGGTCCTATTTATTCCAAAATGGTGAAGTTCTTAAACCAATGCCTCAGGCCTCCATAAAATATCCCTAGTTCCCCAGGGGCCCAGCAGCAGCACACACAACTCTTAACAGGGTCCTTGCGCATGATGGGGTTCCTGTGTAAACAGGTCACCATGGCTCTACATTGCCACCTTATCTGGCTTCCAAAGGTGATAAGCCCTGCTGATGTCTTCACAGAAGTCTCTGCAGAGGATCAGTCTGAAATTTATGAGTGATAGGAGAAATTTCTAAAAGTGAACTGTGCAATTAAAAAAAAGTTTCTTTTTGACTCTGTGCACATGGCCATCTGGACCACCTAGAAGGGTGAAAGGTCAAGAACACTTGCTGCTCTGCAGCCTCTTACCAGTGAGAGAGGGGGCTCCCACTGTTGGTGGCTGGTCTCCTGTCTCCCTGGGTGCAAGCTGAGCATGTCTCCCTTCCCCAGCCCTGATTTCCAGTAATGGGCTTAAGCCCCTGATTACTGCTGGCCTCTGCTGCTGCCTCTGCAAGGCAGTCAGTCTTTGCATGCTTCCTCATGCTTTACCACCACTGAAATGAACCAAAACTGTTGTGTTGTACCTTCTGCGAATGAGAGGAAGATGGAAGGAAGAACACCAGTAAGTTAACTAAGAAAGAAAGGAAAATACTAATAAAGGTTATGCTCCTGAGTTACCTAGCCAACAATGTCATGTTAACTCCATAAAAATGAAGTTTGGGTCTGGGGATATGGCTCAGCGGTAGAGCATTTACTTAGTATACATGACGCCCTAGGTTCCATCCTCAACATTGAAATTTAAAAAAAGCAGTGTCCCTGCAGGTAAACTCAGTCTGGATGCCAAGGTCATGTGTTGGCAGGGCTGGGGCAAGAGAGACACTCAGAAGCAGAATTCAAGGAGACAGTAGCTGCACAAATCGAAGAGTGAGGGTCTCCCTGCATTTCCACCCAGGTGTCTTTCTTGCCTCAGCAAGTCCACTACTTGGCTGGGTCAAAATTCCCATTTGGGTCTTTTTGATAGCACTTAGAATTTGGTTCTTCCTCTCATTCCCTCAGCTATGGACAGTTGATAGTGCTAGAGTATGGTTTTATTTGGTTTTGTTTTCAGTTTGCTATTTCAGACCACATCTGGAACTTTATAAAAGTCAATGGGATAAAAGGGCATCCGATACGGAATTTTGATTTAGAGATAACTTTTCAGGATTGTGTTGCTGCTTAGCATGGATAATTGAACCCCCTGCACCCCATTAACATCAATAAGTGAAAGTTGGCTCTTTGTGGGTCTGTGGCAAAAACAAATAGGAACAGGTGGATTTGATTTGCCTAGGAACTGGAAAAGCAACTTTAGAGACTTCCTTAGCCTCTGCATTCTGAGTCCTTAAGTGCTTTGTTGATGGCTGAGTGGTGGAACAGGTGGCTGTGGAGGAGCTACTAAACTTGCATGGCATTTTTGTCTCAAGGAACCAATCTTGCAGTCATGCGCATCATCTCCTGTGCTCTGCAAATGCAAAACTCAAAGGTAATTTTTAGCTAAATCGAGCAAAAATAATTTTGGTAAAGGTGCAGAGGTTATCAATTTATGATAACAGATTTAATGTTTTCTTTGGTTTTGTATAACCAATCACAAACGAGTTTTCCCCTCTCTCCTTTAACTCATATCATCTTGGGAGTTGTTATGGTTTAGATCTAAAATTTCCCCCCAAAGAGCTTATGTGTTAGGCAATGCAGGAACATTCAGAGATGGAATTAATAGATTATGAGAGCTGTAACTTCATCCGTGGACGAATCCATTTTATTTATTAATCTGAATGGACTACTGGGTGGTGACTATAGGTAGATGGGGCATGGCTGGTGTAGGTAGGTCAGTGTGGGTGTGGCCTAGACTATATCAGTCCATGGCCTCTTCCTCTTTCACTCTCTGCTCCCCAGCTGCCATGCACTGAGTACCTTTCCTCTGCCACCACCCTTCTGCCATGATGTGCCACCTCACCTCAGGCCCAGAGCAATGGAGTTGACCGATTATGGACTGAACCTCTGAAACTGTGAGCCTAAAATAAACCTTCCCTCTAAGTTGTTCTTGTCAAGTGTTTTGGCTACAGAAAAGAAAAACTAACACAGAAGTACAGATCATCTCCAATTCAACAGTCCAACATCTGATATTCTCCAAAACACAGAGCTTTGAAAGATAGCCGGACACCATAAGCGGTAATTGCACGCCTGGCCTTATGTGACAGGTCACAGTCAAAACGTAATCACATTGGTATAAAATTATCTTCAGGCTCTGTAAGGTGCTTATGAAACATAACTTACTGTTTAGAGTAGTGGCTCATTTCTGAGATATCTCATTATGTATATACAAATATCACCAAAATTGGAAATTTGAAACTTCTCATCCCAAAGATTTCAGCTGAGGGAAACTCAACCTGTACTAAGAAATGTATACAGCAAAGGATGGGAGGGCACCAGGGACCCGTCCAGTTGGACAACAGGACAAGTTCGATGGAGTAGGTCTGTGGGAAGAAATCATTTTCTTGATGCCCAGCTCCTATGAGGGAAGCACATTCTGCTTTGCACACTGCCAGAGCAGAGGCCGCTCACGCTCATCTTCCCCCCTTCTTTGTCTTTATCCTCTGAAAGCATCTGTAAACACCTTTGCTCTCAGCCCTCACTTTAGCCTTTGCTACAAAGCTGACTCTTTGCTCTTTGCACTTAGTGTGGGAGAAAAGCAGATGGGGAGATCACCCAGGAAGCTGGGTTTGCCATTTCAGTTAGCCATGCTGTGCAGCTAATTTGATTATCACATTTAACAGAAAACACCTGCAGGGGCTGCAAGACTGACCACAGCCAGCCTGGTATTGTCAGCCCCTCACAACCCCTCCTCCCTGTCAGATTGGATTAGATGAATGTGTGTTCAAACATATGTGTCTCTTTAGTCCTCTGAACAAGCACTTGCATCATCTCTGTGGCTCCTTGGAATAGAGCTGGGGTACACAGAGAGCCCGTTTTGCCTTTGCAGTCTTCCCTACAGCCTGAGCATAGAGACATTTGTAGAAATTGATCCAGCGGGGCACTGTGCTAGGGAAAGTGAGCTTGTTTGGTTCAAGCTCTGCAGGCCCTGAGGAGAATTTAGAGAAAGCAGGCGAGATGCAGAATTCTCCTAGTACCCAAAGCCCAGGCTCATGTGGTCTTCTCCCCTTTTAAAAGACCAAGAAAGCTGTCATGCAGCTCCAGGGCATCTGGAAGGGGAGGATCTAATGTGGAGTCTCAGGAGCATGATCCAGCTCTGGGTAATAGTGGACTTTGAAATACTCAAACAGGAGTTCAGATGGCCTCATCGTGTTGTTATTGGTGGTGGTGGTGGTGGTAGTGTTTTGTTGCTGCTGTTGTTGTTGTTGTTTTGCCTATAAGTTGGGAGTTGGCCTGGTGTCTGTAGGGTTGCTAGGATCCCTTCACTTATTCCTTCTTCAAACACTGAGATGCCTGTCATTTACCAAGTGTTATTCTGGACATGGGGATAAAACAAGGACCAAGACAAAGTCCCTGATGTCCTGGAGTTTAAATTTTAACTGGGGAGGAAGGTATTCAGAATCTACTCTGTATTTATGACTCATGAATATGGTAGTGGATTTGCAAAAAAGTTATGTCATAAAAATCTAGGCTAAGTCTATTAGAACATTTCGGGGAGTATAAAGCACCCTGAGTTAGGGTCAGTGGTTAGAGTGTTGGGAGCAGGCAAGGGGCTGTATTAGATCAAGTGGTCAGGGAAGTCCTCTCCACAGAGGTGACTTTTAAGATGCTACCTGAATGAAGTGAGAGAGCAAACCATGTGAAGATCAGTGGAAGGTTCTCCCAAGAAGAACCACAGTAAGTGTAAAGACCCTAAGCAAGGAATCTGCTTGGTGTAGAAACATGCTTGGCTTACTCATGGAACAATCAGAAGGTCCATATGATAAAGTTGAGTTTAGAGAGCTAAGCAGAAGCCAAACCAAGTAGGGCTTTAGGGGCCGTGGAAGAAGTTTGACTTCCATTCTAGTTATAGTGGAAAACCACTGGAGGGTGCTGGGGGTGGGGTGGGGGTGAGTGGCATGATCTGGTTTTGTTGTTTTGTCTTGTTGCCTTTATCATTGTTGATTCAGCAGGGTTCTCTTTTGCTCTCTGCTGAATGAGCCAAGTAGGGACAAGAGCAGAGTTCAGGAGATCAGTTGAAGGGCCATTGCAGTAGTGCAGTTGGTAGACCTTGGGACCTGGCCTAGGAAGGTAGTGGTGGGAGTGGTAAGAAGTGTTCAAAGTTGAGATTAATTTTTGAGGACAGGACCAACGGGATTCACTCATGGCCTCGAAGTAGTATGTGGGAGGAATCAAGGATGACACCTAGGTTTTTGATTCAGCTTGCCAAAAGGAAAGATGGGCAGTCTTGTTCTATTTTATTGGGGTAGTGGGGTGGTGGTTATCAGGGGTGAAGATAATCAAGTGTTCAATCGTGAGCTCTAAGCATTCAGATGATTTTCTGGAAACTGATGACCTTGCTGAGAGCACATCTGTAGGTAGAGGAAGAGCAGTTCCAGGATAGAGTCCCCAGCCACTGCAACATTTAGAGTAGGGGGGCACTAGCAGCGAAGATGGGAGGAGCCACCACAATCAGAGCAGAAGCCCAGTAGTATGCCATAGCTGGGACTCCCACTTTAGAGAACAAACCAAAATGGAACTCTGGGAGACTAAGCCTACTGTTTAGGGAATAGACAACTTGGCTTATTTAAGTTGGAGACCCATCTTTTTCACTGATGCTTTTGGAAATGGCACAGTGTTTAGGAGTGGAAGCTCTGGAATCAGACAAACCCAGTTGTAATACTTGGGACCTCCTACAAATCATCTGCCATGTGTGCCTGTGTTCTCATATATAAAGTGGGGAGCATAATGAGACCTAGTCAAGGTCATGTTGTGAAGATTGAGTTGATGCATGCAAAGTGCATATCCAGTGCCTGGCATGGAGTCAGGGCTCAAAAGTGGCAGATTTTACACCATTTACTTGTATATTTTCTGGATATATTTGATTCTTTCTGGAATGCCACATTTTCTACCTTGCAAGTTGTGGTCTTCTTTTACTAATTATAACTTCTGTTGGCATCTGTTGCTAGCTCTCAGCTTGGGGTTAATGTACTGATTGCTTCAGCCTCGACACTTGCCCCAATCCCCAAGACAGTAATCATGCCACCCTGAAAGTCTTAGAATTCCTTCGGAACTGAGAATTCTGTCTGTGCTATCACAAGAACATGGAATTGTCTTTATCATTCACACCCAGAAAGGAAAGTTCCTACTGTTGTTTGTCCCTGTTCAAACTTCATTAGGAATAACAGTTTATGCCCAGGAATTTCTGAGAAGCATAAAGAATTGAATAATAAAATCACTTTGCTTTTGTTGAAGACCTAGTATGTGTCAGGTGCTGTAGATACCCAATGTCTATTATTGTTGTTACCAAAATCCCCAAAAGCAGATATTGAGATTTTTAATTTATGGAGAACATTGAGATTCAAAGTCACAGCCCCCAATTTCAAAGTTAGTATTTGTACCTGCATTCTGTTTTTGGCAGGGGGTGCTGGGAACTGAACCCAAGGCCTTGTGCATGCTGAGCAAGCATTCTACTACTGAACTGTAGTCCTAGTCACTACAGCCCTGTTCTCAGCAAAGTCCTGATCCTACTTTTTTTTTTCACTGTACTCTAACCACACATACATGTAATTATAGATCTGAAACCAAGACAATGGAAACTGGTAGGTAGCTCCTTTAAGCAGACCTCCTCTTCTAATATGTCCTATTTCCTATTAAATGTCCTAGAACAAGCTTATTCCATTTCAAATCACAAAAGCCTGTAGTGTTTCCCCATAATGGCTATTAAAATGATTTTCTTTTTTTACTGAACTTTACACTTTTTTTAGTATAAAAATGCAGGGCAAAGGTCAATGATGTTTGCCTTATTTGGTAGTTAACTATTTTATCATGTTCCTTAAGATAAACAGTCATCACTGTAGAGTGTACATTTCGTTAGGCTGTAAACTGGGGTTCCTAAGAATCTCGGCAGAATGCAGTCAGCAGTTGAATCCAGCCTTGTTGCCCTTGGGGAAGCCAGAGCTAGAATTTTTTTCCTCCTTTTTCTTCCTCCCCTTAAAGATTGCATTGTTTCTAAGATGTGATCTAGTGTACACTATTAGTAATCTAAGCCTCAGCCAGGGTCCACCTTCCTCAGGAAGCTAATTTACCATTTAGAAATAATTCTAACATTCTGACTTCTTTTACCTGAAGTTCACACTCTAGTAATTTGTCCAGTGAGTTTTATTCTGGCCATATTTAGCTTTGTCTCCCTTTCTCCCCTTCTCTCACTCTGATGTTCCTTGTGAGGTGGGAGATAAGTCTTATCTGCACATCCCCAGCAGCTAGTCTGTTGGCCACATTATAGGTGCACGCACAGTAATTATTTTTTTGAGTTGAGAAGACTCTCGCTTTACAATTCTCATAGTCCTTACTTTCTTACTTCTTAACTCCAATTCAGTATCTCTTTATCCCATCTTATGTCTTGGGACTTAATCTCTCTGATAAGAAGGGCTTGAGATACTTTAGATTCAGAGGACCAGTTTTGAGTCATTACATATGATAAAATTGAAGCCTGATTTTACAGCAACTGTTGTTCTTCAAGATAAGACAAGACCTTTTAGCTTTTTCTACCTCTACTTTATTGAAATTATCTAGGCAGTATCCCACTTTCCATCTTATTGACCCTTATTTCTTGACACCAGCCCAGCCCATCATTCAAAATAGAGTGAAAACTGTAATTGAGAGTGGGAATTAACAGTCTAAAAAAGACTGCTGTTAATGATCTGGCTGCAGGGAATAGATTAATTTTGGGGAAATTTAGGTACATAACTATGGTCACAGTAGTCCCCATTATTAAAACTTAATCCTACTTTAAAAAGTTTAAAAAAATATGTTTTTAATCAGATACCATGAAAGTAGAAAAGAGAAAGAGAGAACGGGAAAAAGAATCGGAGACAGACTGAGCTCTCTGTGACCAGCCATGAGCTCTGGATTCTCATCAACCTGCACTGATTGATTTGTGATGGCTCATAGAAATGTATTAGGAATGCTTGGAAAAGCTGCTCACTCCTTTATGTTCCCTTGAGCAGACTGCATGGAGTGCTCATGGGAAATTTGGCAGGAGAGCAGGGAAGGGCTTATGGCCTGACTTTTTACAGATGGGGAGGAAGGTGCATTTTTAACCAGAAGGGGCCCTGCCCTTTGCTTTGCCCCATTTCAGCTGAAGTCTGCCCTCTCCAGCATGACATACAGAGACCTACTGTGACCTGGACGCTGCTTTCTCTGCAGCCTTGCCTGTCTCCACTCCATGCCTAAACCTGCTGCTCCAGGAATAACTAACTGCCCATCTCTACATTTGCTCATGCCAAGATTTCCATCAGAAATGCTTTCCACATGGGCAGAATGTGTTTCCTGCAGCCATGCATTGTGCATACTGTGGCCTTCACCTCCGAAACTCTTGATTTGCTTGTTTTTCTTCCTCTGTTAGAAGACAAGCTTCTTGATGGCAGGCCCAATGTTTGTCATTTCATTTGTCCCACATCACTCAGCTTGTCCTGCTAGAGGTGCTTCACAGAATATTCTCTAGTGCAACAGAATAGGGGAGACATGTCCCATGTAGCCACTTAGGTACGTGTAACCCCTAATTTGGGTTCAAGAGTTGTGGGTTATCTAAAAGATTAGTAGAAATTAGTTCGGTAAAGAGGCAGCAAGGGATCGAGGCTTCCAGATCATGTGGGAGGTGAGTAGTGTATTTGGAGTATAGACAGGAAGACAAGGTGGAGATTAGGGCTAGGAGTACCAGGCAGAAATGATTATATAACTGCATGCAATAAATAATTTTTAAATGAAGTTATTTGCCTGAGTTTTATAACTACATCGTCAACACTGAACGACGGATCCTGTTCAAGCTGTCTTTATCCCAGATTGGAGTTTAGTGGCAGCAGATATGGAATGCTCCAAAGCATTTGTTCAGCTAAACCAAATGGCTGGATTTGAGTGAATGCCAAAAGTTAGCTAAGGGTTCCCAGGGCTGAAGTGGCTTATGGGTGCAAGGGAAGAAGAAGACCTTAACAAAAAGAATGCCCTGAATCCCTGAATTTCAGCTCATTGGGTACCATTTTGGTTGCTCAGATCACCTTCCTTTCTTTTTTTTTTTTTTTTTTTTAATGGTTCCTTGTAAAATTTCAGTAACTTTGGCTGTTCTTGTCCCTATTGTGCAAGGAAACATTTGACCTCCCAAGGCTGACAGATTGCTCTTCAGTGATTATCACAAAGAAAAAAGACAAGATTCTTGATGTCATCCTGGTCTTGGATTGTCAGAGTTGACTATTTGGTGTTTCATGTGGTAGCTGCTTATTAGCTTCTATAACCTATAAAGACCAAGAAGTTTGTTTTATCTTTGTTGAAAGCATGTTTTTCTCTCGAGAGCATCTGTAGAAAGAATTGTAAAGCTGTATGGAGCCATTAAGCAAACTAGAAAGCAGTCAGTTCCTTTTGCTGTTACTAAAATGATGCTACTATTATTAGTTATTTATCTAGAATTTTGACTGTGGGGGAAATAAACATGAACCTCCGTCTTTGTTTTTAATATGCAGCATAAGAAGCTTTGGCCAGCACACATAGGTCCCTAACATGATAAGAAAGTAAGAGATTATAGTCTCAAAGAACTGTAAATCTTAACCATCTGTTCCCTTCACCTCAGGTTGACTCAAGAGTGAACGACTTACTGATGTAGAATTTATTAGCTGAAGATTGAACCAGTCTTCTGTGTATTAATCAAGATGTTTCCTGCCCTTCCTAGCAGTTGTGGCTGCTCCTGAGATGCTTCAAGTATAAACTCTGCCTGCTGTCCAGCCTAAACTAGTGTTGTGATTCTGCGCTCTCACGGGAAGATCTTTCTTGATATCATGTAGTTAGTGCAGCTGCGCCAATGTAGTTTGCTGAGTTACACAGACTTGCTGGGTCATGTTCCCATAGGTTTCCCAAGCACTAAATACAGTGTTCATCAGGATCCTTTGCACTGTGACCCATATCGGTTATAAGGAACCTCAGATAAACTGTGCTTTAAGATGTATACAGGATCCAGAGGACACTCATGACCTCTGTAGTGTTGAGATCTCCCAGGCTGTGAGGGCCCTCTGAAGCTTCAAAATGTTAATATGATTTCTTTCTTTCTTCTTTTCTTTTGGAGCGGGGCAGGCAACAGGGATTGAATTCAGGAATGCTTTACCACTGAGCTACATCCCCAGTTTTTTTTTTTTTTTTTAATTTTTTATTTTGAGACAGAGTCTTGCTAAGTTGCTGAGGCTGGTCTTAAACTTGTGAGCTTCCTATCTCAGCCTCCAGAGTCCGGGGGATAACAGACATGCACCCCCACATCTGGCTAATGTGATTTTTTTGGTTTGCATTCAGATTAAGGTGTTGCAAGCCTGCCTTCTTGTTTCACATTGTGGGGAACCAGAGCTGTTGCCACTTGTGCTGTAAGAGCTTGACTCTTTCCTTGGAATTAAAGGAATCTGCCCTGAAGCAGCTATAAAAGGATGAGTATCTGACTGTGTTTGTTTTGAAAGCAGTTTAGTTCCAGGAAGGCGAGCCTGGCAAAGTTCAGGGGACTAGAATCCCTCTGCACCCTCCAGTTACTCATGACCAAATTTAGTACCTCCCTGGCCCTAACATCTTTAGCACTGTGCTCCTTGTGCCCTCTCCATTCCAGCCATGGTGGCCTCCGTCATGGAGTCCTCAGACATGTCCACCTCTCCCTGACTGCAAAGTTTTTGTCTCTTTTTTGGGCCAGAAGACTCCTCCCTCATTTAATTAACCCCTAGGATGCTTTAGAACAGTGAATGCTTCTAGATCTCCTGGGAAGCTCGTTAAAATGCAGATTCTTTAATAAGTTGAAGGAGCCCGAGAGCTGGCATATCTACTGCACTTTGAGGTGAAGCTCGTGCAAGTGGTCCTCAAGGAACCTTCTTGGGTCACAGTACCCTATTTTATGTGCTTCTGATTCTGAGTACCCTTCCTTCATATACACTCTTCACAACTGCATATTTTCTTTTATTTATGTGGTTTCCTGATTCATGTTTATCTTTTCTCCTAAGTTATAGGCCCAATGAGTGCAGGGACCACTTGCGACTGTCATGCTTTGGTTCTCAGGACCTTTCACAGTATGACATGTAGAAGGAACAGGTAAACAGATGCCTTGACCGGTGACAGATTGGTTGAATACATTGGTCTGAGATCATAAAATTCAGGGTTTTGGGCCAAATTGTAAAAATTTGGTCATGGTTTTCACTATTTTCAAGAAAAGAGTCTCCTAGAATATTTAAATTTCACATGAGGCAGGAAGAACCCAACATAATCTTAGATTGAAAAAAAAAAAAAAAGCGAAAACAATCACATCATGGTAGAGAGTGTGTGTAGCGTGGTGTCGTGGTCTTTGTTCTGGAAAGGGGACTGTGCCAGGTCAGCTGGGCTTAACTGTGGATTTGAAGTACTGCGCGCTTTCCCTTCTCTTTTGTTTTCAGCATTCTTTTTTATTGAGATGAAATTCATATGTAATAAATGAATCATTGTAAAGTATACTGTACAGTGGCATTTAGTGCATTGGCAGTGTTAATGCAACCTTTACCTCTATCTATAAATACTTTCATTACACCCAAAGGAAACTCCCTACAAGGACTATATTCATAGTTCATTGTTCCTAAAACTTTTTGGTCTAAGCACCTCTTCAGACTCAAAGATTATTGAGGCTTCCAGCAGCCTTTGTTTCTGTGGAATGCATCTATCAATATTACAACATTAGAAACTAAAACTAAAAAAAAAAAAGTTTCAGGGTTTATTTGTGATTTCATTAAATGGCATCTTTCCATCTTGTTGTAAATCTCTTTAGCATATGACTAAAACTGAATACATTCCATTTTCTTTCTCATTCAATCTAAGCAATCCCCCTTACTCATGTTGTACTTTCTGCCATTTCCCATGGTCGGAAAATACTATATGGAAAATTCCAGAATTAAACAATTAAACATCTTTAAATTGCATGGCACTCTGAGTAGCATGATGAAATCAAGATTTAATAAAATTAATAATCTTCCTGGCTTACTATAAGAATATTTAGAGTAAAATTAAACTTTTTTTAAAAAATCTTCTGCGTGTGTGACAGTGAATGATTGCCTTATGGTATAGCTTGCTGGCACTGCCTACATTTGTGCATTAGCCATGTAACCAACCATTGATTTTGCTTCTCATGGCGCCTCCAAAAATGTATTGAAGATCGCCCAGGAGTCTCTGGACCACCAACATTGTTAGTTATATAAAACAAAGAACCTTATGCTCATTATAGCTGCCTCTTAAGAGGTGTGTACCTGACCTCAAGACATAAATTGGAAGTCATTTCCCTGGGATATATTAGAGAAAATTTGCCTGATTCTTTGGAAATAGTCATGTACATTCTTGGAAACTTGACAAATTCTATCAAAGCAGAACTAACTTGAAAATTGCCCCTTTGTCACCTTCCAAGATCTAACATTTTTAATTCAGGTATCTCCAATGTATTTTGTATTATTCAAATATATTTTTACATACTGTAAAAACCTAGAGAATTCCAGGTTTTTAAAAACCACAGTTCAAATTCAGATTCCTAAGTTCTCAGAATTCCATAGATTTTTTTTCTACTCTTCAAAAATAACCCTTTCTTGGGGCTGGTACCTTGGCTCAGAGGGATGCACAAGGACCTAGGTTCAAACTCCAGCACCACATACACAGCTAAGTGTCAGAAAAACTAAAACTAGATGAAAA
Organism: Aplodontia rufa; assembly: GCA_004027875.1. Classification (NCBI taxonomy): domain Eukaryota; kingdom Metazoa; phylum Chordata; class Mammalia; order Rodentia; family Aplodontiidae; genus Aplodontia; species Aplodontia rufa. The sequence continues at coordinate 4,576 of PVKS010017095.1, read as the reverse complement.
AAATAATAAAATTGATTCTCCTTCTCTATCTTAAAAAATAGCCCTTTCTTAATTTTTTTCCTGTATGAGAACTTGTCTTTTTAAATAATGTAGAGCTCAAAGCTTAGAATTCTCATTTTAGGCTCTCTGTAAATTCTTGTTCTAGAAATGTGCTTCATATAGCTGACCATAAGTTCAGATGTCAGGATTACAAACATATATTACTCCTTGGATAACATAATTCTTTGTGTGTGTGTGTGTGTGTGTGTGTGTGTTGTTTGTTTTGTACTGGGGATTGAATCCAGAGGCACTTTACCTCCGAGCCACATCTCCAACCTTTTTTATTTTTTATTTTGAGACAGTGTCTTGTTAAGTTGCTTAGGGTTGCTGAGGCTGGACATGAACTAGCGATCCTCCTGCCTCAGCCTTCCAAGCAGCTGGGATTAGAGGCATGAGCCACTGCTCCTGGCTTCTTGTGGTACTTTTTAAAGTCAATTTCCTCTAAACTGTAATTTCTGATCTATCATTTTAACAAAAAAAAGGGGGCATTTAAAAATGTTTAGTTGAATTGTAAGTTTTTGTTTTGTTTTGTTTTACAGTTTTTTTTTTAAGTTCCTGTTTAATTTACAGTTAATTCATGGGAATAATCAGTAGGGGGTTTAGTTGATTGTAAGTTATCATCCCTCAAAAGCTAGCATGATTTTAATCTACACTTCTGGATCATTTTATCCAGAAAGGCGAAAGAATATTTCCTGGCAACTTTAGTACCAGTGCAAAGACATGACAGACAATGTTCAGCCTATTACATTTCAAAAGAAAAGAGCATTAAGTTTGGATTTGAATCAGCTATAGGGAAGTTAATACATTCCTTAAACTTCATAGACATAATAAATTGGGTTAATGTTAAAGTATAATTTTCAAAACATTTTAAAAACATTTCTTTGTAAAAAATAGGATAAACTCATGTTAAAGATTTGTGATCTGCTTGTAGAAACATAAAGCTTGTTCAAGAGAGCACAGCAGAGACTTGTTTATATAGTCAATGAAAACTTGATGTTCTACAGAACACTAAATACTTAACTTGTGAGATTATTTTTTCTCTTAGAAATTATTTGCATATATGCCAGACAAAAATAATTTACAAGCATATTGATTTAAAACTCAATTTAAAGTCTTTCTTTACAGAGTCTTGAGTGCTTATAGTAATTAATATAATTCAAGCAGAAGTTACCCAGCCCAAGAAAAATCATATCCCCAGAGAATAAGGATCTGCAGTGACAATATAGCTGCCCTGGGCAGGTGGCAGGGTAGGAACATAAAGTTGTGTTGGTTAACTTGGGTTCCAAAACCATATGGGAATGGAAATAGTACTTGAGGATGAAAGGAGTTGGAACTGGGAACCCCACCTTCAGGGATCCTTGACTAGGTTTAAAAAAATCAATTTTCAGTACAGGGATATAATAGGGAATTTACTTTTCTACACAGTCTGGGATCTGTAAAGTTTATTCTACCAGTAACACTTAGTGATATATCTTGAGTGCCAGGGATTTCTGTAACTAAAGCTCCTCTGAAGATTAATTCAAAATTGTGAACATCAAAGGAAGTACACCACAATCAGCTAGAGTCAGTGGAAGCAATGGACAGAAATACTAATACCTAAGAACTTCAAATAATAGAAAAATTCCACAAATACCATAGGTGAGTATATTAAAAATATAAAGAAAGCATCAAAACCCAAAGAACAGGCAGCTTTGAAAGAATCACACAGGGCTTATTGAAATAAAAAGTAGTTATTGAAATTAAAAACTCAGTTGAGGAAATAAATATCAGAGCTGATGAAAGACTTAGTGAGGAAGAAGACAGATGTTTAGAACATTGTCACAGTGCAGTCCAGAAACAATGAAACAGAACATATAAGAGACAGGGAAGACAGAGTGAGAAGGTCCAACATGTGGCTCTAGGATTTCTAGAAGGAGAGACTACAGAAAATGGGAAAAGATAATTATGTAAGTTTGGGTTTTATATGGTAATGAAATACCTGACACAGTCTACTTTAAAAGAAGCTTATTGAATTCAGTTTGGGAGGTTCAAAGTCTAAGATCAGCCTGCACCATTTATTTGGCCTCTGGTGAGGGCTACACACAGTGATACCATGGCAACGGTGTGTGTAGGAGCAAGAAGTCACGTCTCGAACAGGGAGGAGGGAGACTGGAGTCCCACAGTCCCTTCCAAGACATGCCCCCAGTGACTTGAGGGCCTGCACCAGAGCTCGTCTCCATAAGGCCACCTTGGGGGCCAAGCCAAGCCTTTAATCACATTGGACCCTTGGGAGACACAAGTCATACTCAAACCATAGCAGTAGTATTGGAAGAGGTGACAACTAGGAAGTTTCTAAAATTGAGAGCGATAAAGAGCTGTTTGGATAGTCACAGCCACTTCTCAAAAGAGAAATAGAGGCAAGTCCTCACAGAGAAGGTGCAGAACTTGATAGATAAAGGAAAATTCCAAAAGGAACAGCTCTGAAATAGTAAGAGCCAAGCAGCCATGGCCTACAGTTTCTGGAAAGTAGTGCGTGAACTTTCCCCAGCCAGCTTGGTCCCGGGACCCTCAAGCCCTGGTAAGACACACCCATCGAGTGGTGCAGTCTCCCGCTGTGACCTTTTCTGTTGTGAAAGTAGCCTTAGACTGATGACTGTTAGGTGTGGCACTTGCAGCCAGAGATCATTTCCAGCCGTTATTATCACCTCTAACTTTAGGCTTAATTATCTCTGGTGGTCTAAGCTTGGGGAGTTAACCTTTTGTCTTCCAGTTTTAGATTTGGGTCATAAAACCAGAATAGTTGCCACTAGGCAGTCCCCTCAGGGCATATCTGCTGGCTTAGTGGCCAGGAAGCAAAACATCCACAAATTTGTCATGGACTTTTCCAAAGCCACTATTTTGCTTCTCCTTTCTATATATGTATCTCCATTTTCTGGACTTTAGTAGAGGTCCGACGCTGTCTCTTTGGAATCATCCCTGGGAGTGAGTGATAGGCCAGGACACCTCACTTGTGAGCTGTCTCAGAGCGATAATGAGAATAAGTACCAGCAGGAAGGTCACCCATTTTTAGAGATAAGGGCAACATATAAAGAATTGCTCTGATCCGGGTGTATCATTTCTCATTTCCTTCTCATTTTTTGTTCATGTTCGGTGCTGGGTACTGGCAGATCTATTGGTGTAGAGTTGTGACAGACACCACTCTTCTCTTTCTCCTAAGGGAAGGGGTCCTTAGAATGTATCTTTCCTGGGTCTTCAGACAGTCCTTCCTCTGGTTTCCATTAATCAAAGGGGGTTGGTTTCTCGGTCCTTTGGGGGCACTCTTGCTCATCAGCCATCACCATTACTGATGTTTTTCCCCCTCAGCATCTGACAACACAGTACTTTGAGCTGGGACTTTGGAAGGGACTCATGTCTCTGAAAGTCCAGTGACTGTCAGCCAGAATCTAAGTCTTTCTTTAATTACTTTACTCTGTCAGCACCCCTGACCCAGTCACACACACCGTCAACCTGAACAGCTGTCTCCTACCGTCCACCCCAGTTTTGTCATTGTTTCATGGAAATGCCCGCATTTCAATTTCTGCTTCATGTTCTACTGAGAATTTAGCTGGACAAGACAGAGAGAAGCTGGAGAGGAGTAGGTCACACAACATAAAAGCTTTTTATTTTCCTAATGGCTTGGAGTGTGCCCTTCCTAAGAGGGGGACAAGCAGCTGCCATGGCAACAGGTTCTAGTTTCCTGGGGCACTCTGGTGGCGCTGGGAGCACTGGAGTCTGGAGAGCATGGAATAATAACCAGGAGTGGCAGTGCCCTACGGCACACTTTCTTGTAGTGATTATCACATTTTCCTGATGGAGGCTGGATTTCATATATGGATGGGTCGATGCTGGTGGCTTTGTTTCTTAGTGACATCGGGAACTGTAAAACAGCAGAAGCATGAGTAGTGTATAGGGACAGGCCTCTGAAACCCTCTCTACCCTAATAGAGAACCCATCCAGCGCAGGCAGAAGCCTCCATCACCTTCCTGTCTCTCAGGCGTGGGGCTCCCTCCTGATAACTGCAGTCTGCTCCAGTGGGAATTATGAGTGTAAATCTCTCCTGGCAGGTCTTCCTGAAAGTGCCACCTAAGTCACTTTCAGAGATTTACCCCAAGAATGCAGAAAACTAGTGCTGTTTTTGACTCTTTCCTAGAACAAGTTCTCACTTCAGGGACTTCTTCCTCCCCCAGCTCGGAATGCTGATCCTAATAAAGCTTCAGCAACAGGGCTTCCTTCCGCTAATCACTGGCTTCCTGCTGGACCCAGGCTGGCCACACAATTAAAAGTGGCCTGGTTACACCCTTTTGCCTGTCACATTACCCATCTGGTTCCAGGGAGACAGAGACTGTCCCTGCCCAGCTCCTGGGACACCAGAGCACACACCTCAACCCCTTGCAAGGCTTTCTTCACTGATAGCCCCTCTGCGCTCATCAATCCTGCCTCTTCAGCCTTCCACTTGAATCAGCCCTCCTCCTCCTCCTCCTGCTGCTGCTGCTCCTGCTCTTCTTCCTCCTCCTCCCCC
>PVKS010017094.1:0-42698 GCA_004027875.1 Aplodontia rufa | reverse complement strand
TATCTCCAGCAGCTGTTTCTCTAGTACTTGGACTTACCTTTTGTCTAATTTAATCCTTATTGAATTCTCCTTTTTTCATGGAGGCATTTATGTTCAAAGTGGTGATTCCTTTCTTAGATGCATAGGGAGAGCCTCAAGTTTGATGGAGATGGACAGTTTAGTAGTGAATTAGCCATATGTACTACATTGGAATTTGTGCTAGCAGTTTGAGCACTGGTTCTTTGTGCCTATGAACCTAATGCTGCTTGTTGTCCCATTCCACTTTGAGTTGGAGAATTAATCCCACCTATTAAGCAAAAGGCTACTAAGTTAATGGTATTCTCTGTGCAGAAATCAAAATTTTATTTTTTAGCCTTTAGGAAAATTTTTAGTAGGTACTCAGCAACTTAAAACAAAATTTAAACATTCATCATTAGACAACTGGAGTTTTTGCTGGTTTTGTAACCTAAAATGGATAGGCTGTTGAACATTCCACATTCAAAAGTTTTGTAGGGTGGTGGGTAATGGGGGATCTTCAATGTTTATTTTAAACTAAATAAAATAAGTTCTTGACTTTTCTCATGTGTGGTTGTGGTACATCATATTGGAAGGGTTATCTGTTTACTTTTGCAAATGAGTATTTCTTTTGCTAGCACCTCCCCTTGCGTGCTTTAAATGACATCTGCCTGGGATGTACCACAACCATATGTTAGTTGTATCTTAGGGGAATGGGTAAAGTCTTTGTGGTTCATTGGCTAATCCCTAGATGATGTGTGTTTACAATCCTATATAAAACTAAATTTGCTATCTGTATAGAAAATAATTTCATGACATTTAAAAATCAAAGTAAATTAGTTCTTTATAAAGTGATCAATCAGTACAAATTGTTCAGAGATGGGATGGGGAGAAATGGCTTCTAGGTTTCAAACTTGCATTAGTGCAGATGTGAATGTGTAAAGGTATTCATAGTTTGGTTATTTCTGTGTATTTTAAAAAGAAAACATTGTTCCTTTGAAAATAATATGGGGGGGTATTTTGCCATCACATAAATGTAAACCTTTAATTTGTTAATTCAGACCATATTTTTTAAGGTAATGCGTGATGGGACAGAGAACTTTTTCAAAAATCTCATCAGTCTGAATCTTGGTATTCTGTGTAATATGTGGATGCTTGCCTTAGCTGCGCAAGGTCTTTTATTTGCTCAAGTGAGTATTTTAGCAGAGTTCCAGGGAAATGATCACTATATGGCATCTTGATATAGCAAAACCACATGTAAAATACTTTTGTACATTTTAGTCATCTCACATGGATAATGAAACTTCTTTTTTAAAGTTTTAGTAAAGGTACAATGCCACTGATAATCTATCCTGGTTAGGGCAGTTTTATTTCCAGATCCTAATATTCCTAAAGAATATGGAAGAGTTTTCTGATCATTGTATCTTGGTATTAAAACACATGACATCTCAATGTTTTTAATCAATTAACAATTCTTTTGTTTCCCAATACATACAACTTTATTGTGTAGGAGGCTTTACACTTAAACATGAGACATGAGAATGTGTGCTTATTGTCAGGCTATTTACTTGAGGTCTGTGTTGACAGCCATTTCATTTGTGTAGAGGATAGTTGAACAGTCAGCTTTAGGAAGTTAAACTTTTCATTGTGTTTTCAGTGATGCATCTAATTAGAAGAAATAGGATGCAGATAAGCACCGAATTTATATCCTTAATTTTGGCCTTAAGTTTCCAAATCCACATCTCAAGTTCTTTTTAAGCACACTCGGTTTTACAGGCCAAGTTATACTTCAAAGAATCAGTATTGCCCTCAGAGCTTGTCCCTCATATAGAGTTAATGGGGAGAAGGAACTCCCAGGAAAATGAAAGTAAATTGTTAAGGTTCATCTGTATGCCCTTTCCCATTTTGAGTTCTACAAAATTAGTAGGAAAGACAAGTGAATGTTTTAAATCACATTAGATTAAATGACACGAAAACTTGATTCCTAATTGTCTTTGAACGAAGTCTGCTTCAGTTGTGTTTAACATCTAGCAAAGCTCTAAATGAAGACATGCTCCTTGTGAAGAAAAAACTTAGTCTCATCTTCTAAGAAGGCTGTTTCTTCAGTGTCTATTAGGACTACTACTATCCTGCTTTAACAAGCTGTTTTGAAGCCTAATTCACTTCCATGCAGTAGTCTGGCTCCTCAAGTGCTTCAGAAGTTTGACTCTGGTGTACTGAAGGCAGTTTTTAGTATTTATTTTTGTTACCTTCCTGTAAATACTGTATATTAGGGCAACATTTAACCACTGAACTAGGTAGGCTTCATTCAGTATTGGGTATCTTGTCAGGCTTCATGTACACATAAGCCATTGAGTGGTGAGAAAAATCACTGGTTCCTGCTTCTGTTGGACTGCCACAAAAGTGTAATAAACTGATGAAGCAACATGGTTGATGGTAGATAGTAAGGCATGACTCCTCCATGACCTTGTTAAGATGATCAAGACTCTTGAAAGGATAATAAAGCTTAGATTTGAAGGATGAGTGGTGAACTACACTAGGGGAAGAAGCATATCCAAAAGTCCAGTCTCCATTGACTGAGAACACTATGGCTGAAGTGGAAAGAGTAAGAATTAGCAGAGTTGCGGGCTAGAAGAACCAGCAGGGACATATGAACAGCTCTATAGTTTATCTTTCGTGTAAGTTTTGTCTCAAGAAGAAATGGAAACTACTAGAGGTTTTAAAGCTGTTCAGGGTGGGGATAGTGGGTCCCCCAATAAAATTGCCATTTAAAGGACACTTTGCAGTGTTAACAAAGTATGTGGGCCAAGAGATGTAGGAGATATGTTTTGTTGAAGTAGCCTTCTAATCCTATGAGAAAGGATTGTAGCATGAGGTGTGAGGTGCTAGTAAATGGATTCTATAGATTTCTTATCTCACTGGCCACTGCTTGACATCTTGCTGATTTCTCCAGGCCTTGGTTATCAGACTTCTAATCTATCCTAATACTCTTACTCAAGTGATCTCATCCAATCCTGCGATTTTTGAATACAGTGATTTCAGTTACTTTCAAAGTATTTGTAGTTCCCAAATCTCAAACTAATCATACTCCACATTCCAAATTCTCCAGTATCCCAAGGTGACCCTTATTACCCCTTCATTGGCTGCTTTCTATTCATTCAGTTTTTTAGGGCAATTTGGGTCGCATTTTTGGTTTTCTTTCTTAACCTGTATTTATTCTTTAAGCAAATCCTTGTGTGTACTTGGAAGTCAGCGGTGACCATTGTCACTACCATTTTAGAAAAAGTAACGTTCTCCATATCTTCAGCCCTCCTGTGATATTTTTTTGCATGGCAGGCAGAGTGAGCCTTTAAAGAGAGCATACCCGGCTTGAAATTATCCTGTCTCTCCCCTGCCCCCAACTGTAATGGTTTTCCACAGCAACTCAAATTCTCAATCTGGTATGCATAGGCAAAATTTGAGCCACTTTCCTACCTTTTCCCCAATTGTTTGCTGTGCTCTCACATTGACAAAGCCCCTCCCCTCCATCTTGGAGCATTTTTACATGTACAGTTTTGGTATGGCACATTCTAAATTTAGTTTTTGTTCCAGTGTCACTTCTAAGATAGTAATCTTAGTCACTTTACTCATTGGATACTTTCCCCCTTAACATTTAAAATTCACCTGTAAAAGGGGACAGGAACGTTATGGACTAATCCTCTGTGAATAGTGTCTGAAATATTGACATTTTTGTTGAATTTCTAGAAATTTGATGACGGGTAGTAGATACCCTTTGGTAGTGTTGCTGATTACGTTAAAATATGAAGTGCCTATTTGGAGAAGGAATTTCAAGAGTAAGAAATCCGAGTAGTTTGATTTCAGTTTGTGGTATCCACTAAGGAATGTGAAGCAGTTTCACGCGCTGCTTCGAAGTTCGGGGATCTGCTCCCCCATCCCAAGATATAAATACAAAAGTATATATGGGTAACCATAGCCGTGTTGGACGAGTTCCCCTGGGAGTTGGGGGTGGGGAGGGCGTAACTGATGAGCAGAGGCTTGGTCTTAGGAAACAGGTCTAGAGAGTTTGTAAAGTATCGTATAAAAACAGCTCCAGACATGTTTAGGTGGTCAGTACCTCGAGGGTGGACGATCAAGTGAGGTGAATTAAACGGGTCTGTGGGCTGTTTCCTTATATCAAAATGGGAAGGGCCTTAAGGAAATCGATAAATTTGAGCACATCCCTGGAGCCATCGCCTTTCGCATAACCAGGCCAACACTGAAAACCCAGGAACACCGTGTGCTGCACCTGTCCTATAGAGGCGCCTGCTGCTAGCCCCAACACAGTGGCAGGCGCAGAGGATACTGACTTGATTATCTTGCTCCGCGTAGCCAGGTGTCGTTCTGATGCAAAGAATCTAAAATCACGCCCAGCCTCTGCTTTGCCACCAGAAATTTTAAAAAGCGCAGTCGCCGTGGGGATCTAGGCTATGGTCCCGCCTCCAGGGCTGCTGACGCCATCACTAGGAGACCGCACTGAGGAAGGTCCCTTCTCGCTCGCCGTCGCAGAGTCTTTAGCGTCCTTGCGCATGCGCTCCGCGCCCGCGCCCGCGCCTGAGCGCAGCGCCGGGCGGACAGAGGCCAACTTCAGAGCTGACGGCCAGGCACTCGCTAAGGGCAGCCTACAGCAGCCTCGCCCTTTGGAATCGCTCGGTTCCCCCACGTGCTTTCGCGTCGCCTCTGGACTACCGGCACCGAAAGGTTTGTGTCGCGGCGGGTGCGGGGCGGCGGGAGACGCATGCTTATGTGGGCGTCGGTGTCCTGAGTTAGGAGTGGACGGGTTCTGCATCCAGGCTGATTGGCGGCCTGCGCCCATTGCTGCCCTGCAAGGACGCTCCTGCATGGCAGAATTGCCCGTCCGTGGGGCGTGCTTCTGCGCTCTCGCGTATTGCGTGGTTCAGGCCCAGCGCTCCGGGGACCTCTAATTAGGGCCTCGTGGAGAATGGGTGGGTGACAACAACTTACTGTTCGCGCAGCTGGCTTACAGTTCGTGATTGTATTGCTGGGCTTTGAAGCCATAAGATCCAAGATTCTGTAACGCTCTAAGTACTGCACTGTGCCCATGCATTTACTCTATTCGGCAGTCGCGTTCAGGACTTTATTTTGTTTGACAGTACATCTAATGATGCTTGGCACGTAGTCATTATGTGTAGATAGACGAGTGAATGAAAAAAGTTCCGAACGTTTGTTGTTAAGGTCCTCCGCATCTATTAGGCCTGTCGTGACAACCTCATCCATAGTAGTCTCCACTTCATCAGACCCTTACTGTAGATATTATTTGTACATCTAATTTAACTATGTGTGATTGTCCTTTATCTTTTTCATTTAAATATCCCCTTCAGAGAGAATGAAAGCTTGAAATCAAGGACTTTGGTATTTTTGGAACTTTTGGTACTTTTTCTGGGGCTCCCAGAGAACAAAAAGTAATCTCCATGGTTATTTACTTTTGTGGGGTCTTTATGTGGCTAGCAATATAGGGCTTACAAGCTGAGTAGGTTAGCAAACTAGAAAGAGCTCAGGTTTTGGAGTCAGGTAGACTTGAGTATGAATCCTGTCTGCCACTTTTCTGTCTTGAGATATTTGAATTTTTGTTGAAGTATTTATTTGCCTCTTGTAAATAGGGGCCACTGATTATGATTGTTTTATAGTAGGAAATGCTTGGGAGATTAAAAGGAGCAGTTTAAACATAGTGTGGTTCCATTATAGGTTTATGTTTAAAATTGAACAGGCACTGGAGTTTCTAGGTAGCATGGCATCCCACTTTTATTGTTACATTGTGGTAATATAACTGACTTTTCTGATGTTTCTTTGGTCATTTATCATTGTATTGATGCAATATTTTACCACAGGTAATATCATAACAACTCGTGTGTGTCGCTGGGTGTGAACCAGGGTCTCCTGTGTGCTGGGCACTCTACCACTGAGCTATAGTGAGGTCTAAATAAAACCTAAAATACTGTTTTCCCTCGTGAGGAAACTTGTGTTTGACTTGATAAAAATCAAATCAGTTGATTTCTTTACCCTGACTTTATTAGTAGCACAAATTAAAAAAGAACATTAAAAAATCAAACCATTCCGAAATAACTACTTTGCATCTTGATCTTGCCTTTTTAAATTTTTAATCTGTTAAAATGGTATCATACCTTCTAAGACATTCTCTTATAAATATCTGTATCCACATCTTGAGGTAGTGTTTGAAAATGCCTTGGATTTATATGTATATAAATCCTTGCATATATGGATTATATCATTATATATTTTAGGATGCTCCTAATTTTTTGAATGTTCAAGTCCTGATTTTTCTTTCTTTCTTTCTTTCTTTCTTTTTTTTTTTTTTTTTTAAAGAGAGGGTCAGTGAGAGAGAGAGAGAGAATCAATTTTATTTAGTTTTTCATGTGGCTTTTGTTGCTCCGATACTTCATTGTGTACATGGTGCAGGGATTTGAACCTGCAACCTTATACATGCCAGGCAAACATTGTAACCATCGAGCCACCGCTCCAGTCCCTGATTTTTCTTAAGCTCCTGAGAAAAGGTGTGAGTTTCATTTCCCTGCTGACTTCCCATGCTGAGGGAAGTCATCTTCCCAAGCCTGTTTCCTGATTTTAAAACTAGGCTGATGTCTTCCTTATGGAGGTGTTTGAGGAGTACAATGATACCTATAAACATGGTTGGCATGAACCCTTTCTCCAAAAGAGGCAGCCTGCTAGTGTTCCATACTCATAACCTGCCTTTTGCCCAGTTGTATTTCCTTTCTTTCTCTTTTAGTGATAGTCTTTCATCATGCATCGGAAGAAAGTGGATAACCGAATCCGGATTCTCATTGAGAATGGAGTAGCTGAGCGACAAAGGTCTCTCTTTGTTGTAGTTGGGGATCATGGAAAAGATCAGGTAAGACCTGGTACATGCCTTCTGAATTACTTTATCTCCTGTTCCAGAGAGTCAGCATGTTACAGGCCCTCTGTGGTTTAAACATGTCATGACATTAGGATCCTTTTGGCTGTTAAGGTGCCTAGTAGGAACCTAAATACAGGTAAATTCTCTGTATTTAGGCTTATTGGCAGACAAGCCAATAGTCTTTGACTCAGGGTGGTGGATTGACCATAAGGCTAAGTGTATGTGACCTAGCTTCTATTCCTCCATCTGCTCACCGCTTGTCTTGTGATCTTGGATGCCTCCTTCCCCTAGCCATCAGTTTAGTTTCTAGTCTGTCAAGCAAGGTCTTGGGCCTGGTGGTCTCCGTGGTCTCCTTCAGCCCTGAGGTTCTGACTTTTTGTTTTTTGGCAGGTGGTAATCCTCCATCACATGTTGTCCAAAGCAACTGTGAAGGCTCGGCCTTCAGTGCTGTGGTGCTATAAGAAAGAACTGGGCTTCAGCAGGTAAGCTTGGCCCTCAGATGTCCCATTCCTCTTGCAGTTCCTACTTGTTAGTTAAATGCCAGGAAACAATTCCTTGACAGTTTTTCAGGGATCTTTAGTAGAGGTGACATTTCAGAGGACATTTTTAAGTAGAGAAAAAGATGGAGCAGCTGTTCTTTCTTCACTCCCGACAGTGTTTCAAATCACTTCATACTCTTGGAAGTGTACCCAGCCCACGCCTTCTTTTATGGTTCTCTTCTCATTTTCTAAGCCACCCAAATCCATCTAATACAAGTTCCTCTAGGAGCCTTTCTGTACCTCAAGTGTATTTGGTCTTTTCACTCTCCTTTTTTCCTTCATAAAGCATGATTTGCCTCTTCTGTGTCCAAGGAAAACCTTCTTGTCTACTCTAGATCTCCTCTGTCTTTTTCAGGACCTTTACTGATCTTCTTCTGCTGGCTACTCCACATTCTTTTATCTTCTTTTTCCTATAAACATGCCCAGTTTTCTTCATTCTTGGAAAATGATGAGCTACATCCTTAACTCTGTTCTTTGGGCTAGCATTTGCATTTGGTTTTCCTGCCATATGCCTTCAAACAGAGCCTCTTTTACTCCTGTTAACCTACTTTGTGGTCTGGCTTCTGAAATGTCCATGCAGACAAACCCTGAGATCTGATGCCTAATGCAACAGTTTTTCTCCCTCTTTCTCCTCCTCAGAATTCCTCTTCTTCTACTTCACTGCTACATGTAACACTTGCTAAAGTCATAACAGCCAGTGCTTCTGGGAACACCAGCCTTCTAATGCAAATACATTTAAGCACCAAGGGAGCATGTTGAAGAATTTGGGGTGGTTCTTGGAACCTGAGAGGCTGCCGTGTCAGCTCTGCTCAGGGATGGTCAGAGCCGGCATGCTCTTGCTTTCCATTCTCACTCAGCTTTTCGTCTCTGCATGTCCACTCTGTGTTTTGTCACCTCAGACAAACTTTCTGTTTTGTCCTGTCCCCTGGCAGAAACAGCACTTGAGGTGTGTGTGTTTCAGGTCTAACCATGTGGAAATCAGACTTTCTCCCAAAATTCTTGTAAAAAATTGCTCACAAGATGGGGCATAACATAGTGGTGGGTTTGACTGCACAGTAGAAACCCGGCGGGCCTCCTTACACCTGAGCTTGAAGGGGTTTGGGGTGGAGTGGGTAGTGCTATTCGGAGTCACCTCAGAAGCACTCCCTTTTCTGGCCTCTGCTTACTCTGCCCACTTTCCTGAGCGCTTCACCTCCCCGTCACGTAGTCTCCCTAGCCAGCACGTGTGGTTCTGCCCTTAGGTCTCGCCCCACTCCTTTACCCCCAGCTGTGCTGTCTCTGCTTCTGACGCTCTGTGCTTTATCAAATCTCCCTGCTCTTAGCTCATGCTGTCTCCTCTGCCTAGTATGCCACTCCACATCTCCCTCTGTCCCCATCTGTTGACATCCTCCCCAGTTTTTAGTACCTGCCTCCCTCATGAGGCTTTTCTGAGCTCCTCAGGCATACTTGATGGTTCCTCTGCTGTCTTCAGCACTTCTTCTTATTTTAAATGCTTGTTACCTGTGCTCTTGCCTTGGTACACGGTCAGTTATATACAGTGACTTACATGTATCTTTTCAATTCCAGATGACAAGCTCATTCAATTAGGAGTCTTTTCTTACTTATCTTTACATTTTAAAAATTTCATATTATCTAGCATGTTTGTAATGGGCATGCAGTTAGTATTTGTTGAATTGGGACTGGAGTGGTGGCTCAGTGGTTTCACACTTGTCTGGCATGCATGAGGACTGGGGTTTGCACACCAGCACCACATATACAACTAAGTGTCAGAGCAATGAAAACCAGATGAAAAACTAAATAAAATTCATTCTCCCTCACTTTCCTTTTTCCTCTCTGTCTCTCTTAAAGAAAAGTATTTGTTGAGTTGGATTTATTGATAACATGTTCTGAAATCATTTTATTTAAAGAAACTTCAGCTGGGTGCAGTGGTGCATGCCTGTTAATCATAGAGATTTGGGAGGCCGAGGCAGGAGGCAGGATCCCAAGTTCAAGTCCAACCTCCGCAACTTAGAAACTTAGTGAGAACCCCACGAGAAGCTGAGGATATAGCTCAGTGGTAGAGTGCCTCTGGGTTCAATTTCCTGTTCTGACAAAAACAAAAAAACCCAAAGATGGAAATAAAAATCACTGATAATCTTAACACGTGGGTTTTGTTAGCATTTAGGTCTCTATTGCTGATATGTAGTTATAAACCATAATTGGTATTTTATTGTGCATAACTGTTCATGTAAGCATTTTTATTTATTTATTTGTGTGGGTACTGATGATTAAAGCCTCAGCCTTGTGCACGCCAAGCATGTGCAGTATCACTGAACGGCACCCCCAGCCCCAAGTATTTTTAATATAGGTTGAGAATAAGAATAAGGCCTATTGGGCTGCACAGGTGGCTCAGCAGTAGAGCACTTGCCTGGCATGTGTGAGTACTTAGAATCGAACCCAGCACCACATATACAACTGAGCGTTGGACAAACAAAAACTAGATGAAAAAAATAAATAAAATTGGCTCTTTCTCTCTCTCTCTCTCTCTTTAAAAAAAAAAATAAAAAGGCTTTTTTCTTTTCTTTTTCTTCTTCTTTGCAGTACAGGGGATTGAATCCAGGTATGTACCTTGTGCATGCTAGGCTAGTGCTGTATCACAGAGCTACATCCCCAGCTTCTGTTGCCTATCTTTGAATTTTGTTTTGAGGGCTTTTGATTCTCCATATTTTTCTTTTGTTAACTGTGAGATGGGTATGGAATCAGGCAACTCACAGTGTTCTGGGCAGATTTGCCTTTCAAATTGGTCTATCTTTTAAATATCTGTGCCTGTTAGGCTTTCTCACCCCTCTTTGTCGATCTGGGAGAACATCATGTTCAAGCTGGTGCCTTGGAAGTTATGGACCTATGGTGTAAGCCAGGAGGAGAGATCGTGATCACTTCACCCAGCTGCCTCTGCTCACAGAGAGGAAGTGGAGGCCTACAGTGGGGAGGGCCTGACTTTTAGCTATTAAATGAGAGAACTGTGGTATAATTTTTGATCAGTTATAAGCCATCATTCTGGAACTCTTTCTATAAAGGAAAGGTAAACATCAGTTGGATATTCAGAGTTTTAAGAGCAGAAATGGTCCAGAGATTTCTGAGTGATGTCCAGCTTCCATTCCAATCCTGTTTCATTATTGCTTAGATAAGGGTTTCTCTTGAGGACATGATCCTGTACCCTGGGCAAGGAAGTGGATGATTTCATCTAGGAAACATAAGTACAGGAACCTGCCATCCCCAGCCTTTCCCCAGTCCTCTAGGGAGAGCAGCAATGTAGTTGAAACGTTGGCTTGAAACCAAGGTAATAAGGCTAGCTAGGTTTGGTTTCGAGTTTTGGCCAAATGCAAGGTTTAAGTGCTAGTGACAGAGAGAAAGAATCAATTCTATTTAATTTTTCATGTGGCCTTCGTTGCTCTGACACCTTGTGTACGTGGTAGTGGAGATTGTACCTGTGTCTTTGTGCATGCCAGGCAAGCGCTGTAACCGCTGAGCCACCACTCCAGCCCAAGTGCTAGTTTTTAAAGTAATTTGTTCAAGGTACAGCAAAATAGGAGAATAGTTCATACACAGGCTGATCTGCAACTTAATCTTTCTGTTTCAATGTTCCTTCTCTAAAGTGAGGGAGTCCAAGTTCCCTACCAGCTCTGAAGGTCTAAGGGTGATCACTGATCCTTTACTTCTCTGGTTAATTGGCTCTTATGGGATGGGGGGTGATTGCAGTCACCGGAAAAAAAGAATGCGACAGCTGCAGAAGAAAATAAAGAATGGGACCTTGAACATAAAGCAAGATGACCCCTTTGAACTCTTCGTAGCAGCCACAAGCATTCGCTATTGTTACTACAATGAGACCCACAAGATCTTGGGCAATACCTTTGGCATGTGTGTCCTCCAGGTAAGTGACTTCCTTCAGCTTGTGCATTGAGAGGTGCTGTACTTCCTGTTTCCTCTCTGAAAACAGGTATACAGTAAGGAGAGATAATTCACATATCAACCCACGCCCCCAAACACAACAAGCATTTTTAGTGTAAGACTTGGCCACTTTACAAAGGAAACTGGATCACTTACCCTATTTAAAAAATTTAAAAAAGAGAACTTTCTGCTAAATCAGCGGTTGTCTAGAGATCCCAGAACTTAATGTTATATGCCAACCAGTGGTCTAAGCCAAAGCTGATAAAGCAAGCACTGGGAACTTAGAGTGACTCTGGAGCCCTGATTCTTATTGGCATGCATGGAGACTTTCCTGACACACGAGCAGTGGGACTTGTTTAAGCAGCTGGGTACAAACCTGTGCATCGACTTGTGACTTTTTCCCAAGTGCTTCGTAGCATAAGCCCGTGAGCCCCCATATATCCTTTCCAGCGTTTGAAACTCCTCACTCTCCACCTCCAAGAACTGCCTGGTGAATTTCTCCGCTGATGTGCATTCTCTCTCTTTTTTATTTTTAAAGAGAGAATCAATTTTTATTTAGTTTTTCATGTGGTCTTCATTGCTCTGAGACTTTGTTGTGTATGTGGTGCTGGGGTTTGAACTCGGGTCCTTGTACATGCCAGGCAAGCACCATAACTGCTGAGCCACCGCTGTGCATTCTGTTAACAGGCAAATTAATGAACTGTTTGTCATGTTTCTTTTCATTTCTGGTGGGTATTTATTTTAGTCTTTGATTTTTTTTTTTTGTTATCCATAATAATCTCCTAAAATTTTTTTAAGCACAATTTCATTTGCATTGTATGTGTTATATTTGTGCACTTCACCATGATTATATAAATTATAAATCATTGAAGAGAATATAAATTAAGAAATGGAGGGAAATCAAGAACAGAAGTTCTCATTTTTTTCTCCCTTGCATTTCAGTGGGCTGGCTGAAAAAAAGTATGTTGCCCAGGTTTCCTTTGGGGATTCCTTTGTCTTGATCACTAATTGGTAGGGAGTGTTAAGCTCCCGCCAGATACCTGGTGCTGGAATGAGGGTTCCTTTAAGCATTAGCTCCCCCAGGTGGTGCAATTGAGTTTTGCAAATAGGTTCCATCTATAGACCTGTCAGAAAATAAATGTAAGATTTCTGAAATTGACTATGAATCAAATGAAGTTTGGAAGATTTACTTCCAAACAGGAGTTTGGAGGATTTATCAGAAACATTTTGACACATAAAACCAGGTCTGTCTATACCTCAGGACTGGACTCTCTTCTCTGGTGCCCCCATATAAGGGGCTCTGTGTGAGTGTCCTTGCCAGTCAGGTAGGAGGTATGGTCTTGGGTTTGTACCTGAAGCCCTCTTTTTGCCTTATCCCTGGACCTTGGTTAGGCTTCCCTAGGGTGCTGTTTGCATTACAGCTCTGTAATGCAAATTCATAAAAATGCAAATTCATAAAAATGCAAATTCATAAATTCTCCTTCTTGTAGGATTTTGAAGCCTTAACTCCAAACTTGCTGGCCAGGACTGTAGAAACAGTGGAAGGTGGTGGGCTGGTGGTCATCCTCCTACGGACCATGAACTCACTCAAGCAGTTGTACACGATGACCATGGTAAGGGTCTGGATTTTTAAACTGATTCATGGAGTTCATAGCGTTTGGATTTTGCTTTAGATTTTAGATTTCCTGTTGGGTAGGCCTCTGGACTGGGAGCTCTTTGATGACAGGTAATGAAAAAGACACTGCAGATGATTCTCCAGGGCTCTGATATGCCTAGGCATCTCTGAAGTGCACCTTTGTTCTCAGGCATTTGCAGAATCTATACCTGTGAGATTCAGATACGATGCAGCTTTTGTGTAATTAAATTTTCTAGAATATTCCATGCCAGAGCCTATTTGTGTTTTGCAACAAAGGGATCACTAGCAGAATTCTTGCTCACCCTCATCTTCTGTTGGCTAATGAAGGAACATTTGCCAGCTCTGCTCTCAGTTTGGCAAGAATTTCAACTATGGGAGAGGCAGTTTCCTTCCCAAACAAGACATCTCGACTTAAGGGTGTGGTTCAGGGAAGGGGTGAGTCAGCAGAGGCAGAGCTGGTCTCCTGACCACCATTGCCACGTTGGTATTCTGAGCAGCAGGTTTTAAGTTGTGCCAGTGACCTGGCTCAAAAATGGTGTCAGGATTGGCCTCTGGGTTTAATGGGTTGTGCTTTTCTGGTGAGATGGACTTGCCTCAAATCTTGAAGCTGCTTCCTGCCAGTATCATTCCTACTGTCACTTGCCACTACAGCCCCTCTGGCCTCTTCACACATGCCCAGCACATGTTCACCACAGGGCCTTTGTACCTGCTGTTCCCTCTGGAATGTGCCCCTGTGGATATCTGCATGACTTACATCCTCACTGCTCCATAATCCCCCCATCAGTGTGGTCTGTCTTTATACTGTTTAGAATAGGTGGCTCCACCTGTAACTTCTTCAAAGCACATGACCACCACCTGAAGTTACATATTTATTTTTTCTCTGTTGTTCTTACTAGTCACTTAACTTGATGGGAGCAGGGACTTAGTTTTCCTCACTGGTGTTTTCTCGGATTTTAGAAGAGTACCTGTGGTAAACGCTCACTAGATACTTGGAAATGAATGAAGAACTTTGTGTCATTATCACTTTATTTGTTCTTCCTCTCCCTCTTAACAAGGCTGCCTGCTTATCCTTCCCATCTCAGTTTATCACTTCTGAGTGGCCTTCCCTCTCTGCCCTATGTAAATAGGTCCCTCTCATTTGCTGTCACTACCCTATATTTCATTTGTAGCCCTTGCCAGAATGTGTAGCATTTATTCATTTGTCTTCCTCCAACCACTGGACTATACACCCCATGAGAGCTGAAGTCTTGCTTTATGCATCAGGGTGTACCCAGCTAGTTAGCATGTACATTTTATTGAGTTAGGGTGCTGGGTAAAATGTGGAAAATGTCAAAGATGAGGTGAGAAGTCGATTGGGATAAGTTGATTGCATTTGGTGTCTGATCTCAGTTCCAGCAAAGAGCACTTGGCCAGTACAGCATGGCAGGAAGAAGTGGGATTTTCTTTCTCCTTTGATAGAACTGTGTATTTGAACCCTGGGCCTCAGTGCTATTTGGACGACTTTGTTAATGGTTGTTTTGCTTTCTCAGGATGTGCATTCCAGGTACAGGACTGAGGCCCATCAGGATGTTGTGGGACGATTTAATGAGAGGTGGGTATTTAGGACACTTCTCAGTTCCTTCCAGTTATTGGAAGCCATGGTGGGAGTAATATTTTTATTTGGGATCCAAGTGAATGCTTTTGGGTCAGGGGAGGTAGTTTAGACCTCCAAAATGATGTGATTCTCGACAGCAGCTGCAGCTGTGAAACAGTCTGGGTGCAGTGAAAGGGGGTGGAAAGCTGGGCTGGGGACAGACACCAGACTCAAGCTTGCTTCTGGCCCTGATTAGCCCAGTGGCTTCCTCTCTGGCTTTAGCCTACTCATCTTTCAAAGCAGCAGAGGGTCTGTCTGGATCACTCTTTCCTGTATTTCACAGAACATGCATCTTTTAGAGGGACCTGATGACAAGAAGACTTTTTGGCCAGATGTGTGTGGGAAATGCTGATGCTTTGTGTCCTTTCTTAAGAGTCACGTTAACTTGTCCTAGCCTCAGAAAAGCCTTGCAACAGCTGGGACCTGTTTGGTTATTTCCCATTCCCTACTTTATTTCACCATAGAGCCCCCTTTTAGAGATCACCAGGTAGCAACCTGTGAAGACACATGGAGAAACTGACCAGGATAGTTAACAATGTTGAGAGACATTTTGACTGTCGTGACTTTGGGGTGGTGGGGCAGGGTGCTACTGGTATCAAGTGATAGCAAGCCAGGGATGCTGTTAGAATTAATTATGTGGTGAAAATGTCAGTAGTGCTGAGGTTTAGAAATGCTGGTTTTGTGCATCTGGGTTCCTATGTGATTTTAACAACCTGTGATGCCTTGGCTCAGTAGAATGAGTGCAGGAGGACTGGCTGCGGTGTCACAGAACAGAAGCCTGTGGAAGCCAGCAGGAGAGGCCCTTCTCTTGGAGCATGGAGAATGTGTGAAGTGTATAGCAAGTCACATTTTCCTGTGTGCAGGGAATTTGGTGTTATTTCTTTCGGGAACTTTCTTCTCTCTTTCTTTTGTTTGTGACAGAAGGTAAATTTATTTGTGTATTTCCCTGTGACTCTGGTGACCATCTGTGGCTTGGTTTTGGAGTTGGAGCCACTTTAGTGCTAAAGGGCCCTGGATGATGAGGAATGGGCCAAATGACCTAGCAAGAGCAATTGTGGTTGTGCACAGTGAGGGTCTTGGGTGGATTCTTGGGGTTTCTTGATTGCCACATAAAGTGTGTTCAGATACTTCGTTCAGCGGGCTCTGAATCATCTCACTGCTCTCTAGCCGGGTTCAGGCTTTCTGAGGCATGAGGGGCCCAATAGTCTTCCTGAAGAAAAGCCACTCTTTTCCCTCTGGTGCAGCATTGCCTGCCCTTCCCGGCACCTTGCTAATGTGGTTTTGTTCCTCAGGTTTATCCTCTCCCTGGCCTCTTGTAAGAAGTGTCTTGTCATTGATGACCAGCTCAACATCCTGCCCATCTCCTCCCACATGGCCAGCATCCAGGCCTTACCTCCACAGACTCCGGTGAGTCTGGGTTAAGGGGCCACGGATGGGGGAGGGCTGTGATTTCTGTGGTAACCTCATGTGGTAGTGGCAAACCCCTTCTCTTCTTCGTAGGACGAGAGTCTCAGTCCTTCAGCTCTGGAGCTTCAGGAGTTGAAAGAGAGCTTGCAGGACACGCAGCCTGTGGGCATGTTGGTGGACTGCTGCAAGACCCTAGACCAGGTGAGTGTGAACTTAAAACTTCCCCACTCCAGGGTCACCAACACAAGGGTAAAAGCATGCAGAGAGCAACTGAAGCCAACTTAGGATGAGTCAAGACCATATCCTCCCCAAGAAGGGCCTTTTTTTCTAGCTTGTTCTCACATGTGCTCCACAGCATCAGGGCTGTTCTGTGTGTCAAGGTTTGCAAAAGAGCCAGTTCAGGGCCAGGTGACATTTCAAGCAGAATCTCCTCAGTGCTTTTTCCACCAGAGGGTATTATTTAAAATAGCAAAAAAGCTGAAAGAACCGAGAATGTACCTGTGTTCTTTAGTTTCAGCTGAGTTTTGATAGTCTAAAGGTTTTGCTTATGGCTTCTGTAGAAGTGAGAACAGATCATGAGGCCCCTGGTACTTACCCCATTCCAGTGGGGTGGATGGGAACTACCAGGATGCATTTCTTTGCCTGGAGGCAAATAAACAAACAAACAAATGGCCAAGCAAAACAGCATCAGTATCAGTATGAAAGAGTACACATTAAAAACAAAGTGGGGCTGGAGCGATGGCTCAGCGCTTGTGGCTCTTGCCTGGCATGTTGCGAGTACCCGGGTTCAAGCCCCAGTACCACATGCACAGCAAGGTGTTGGAGTGACAAGGGCCACATGAAAAACTAAATAAAATTGATTCTCTCTCTCTCTCTCTCTGTCCCTCTCTCTGTCCCTGTGTCTCTTAAAGAAAAAAAAAGTATAAAACAAAGTGGTATTTCCCCTTGGCAGTCCAGCTCTGCAGAGACAACTATTTCAATTTATTATGTATCCTGCTGGGCCTTTCCCTGTGCATGTAAATGGATATTTCACTGTATGGCGTGAGAGGGGCACCTGGTAGACATTTGGGTTGGTTCCACTTCTTTGCTATTATAAACAGTACTGTTGGGATGTTCTCACAGATGCGTCTGGGATATGCTTCTGAAAAAGGAATTGCTGGGTCAGGGACTGTGCACTTTAAAATGGGTGTCACACAGTTGGCCAAGCTACCAAGTGTGTGGAAAGGCCTCTTGCCCTGCAGCTTGCCTGCTGTAGTGCAGTTAAACCTGCCAGCCTTGACCAGTCTTGCGGGAACATGCAGTTGCTGCTTTAATTTGCTCCTCCAATTATAAGGGAGACGGGTGACTTCATCTGATTGTTGGTCATCTGTATTTTCCTTTTTTTTTTTTTTTTTAGAGAGAGGGACAGTGTGTGAGAGAGAGAATCAGTTTTGTTTAGTTTTTCATGTGGCTTTCGTTGCTCTGATCCTTCATCGTGTGCATAGTGCTGGGGTTTGAACCCACATCTGTGCGCGTGCCAGGCAAGTGCTGTAAACTGTTGAGCCACTGCTCCAACCCTATTTTCCTTTTTTTGAGTTGAACCAGGCTGTTCATGTCTGTCCACTTGTTAATTGGATTGTTGTTTTTTTCATTTCAGAAAAAAAAACAGTTATGTCTAGTCAATGTTTATAACTTCACTAAAGTAAAACAAAACATTAAGATACAGTATTTAGCAAAGGCCACGTTAAGACAACTAGCACCTGGCTCCCCACTGAGTGTTTCCATCTGGAGATGCTCTGGCTTCCTGAGGCTGCTCCCTTCCCTCCCTGTCCGTCTGTCTATCCATCTGCCCAGGCCCTGTGTCTCTTAGCATCTTCTTGATGTTGCTGCCTTGGTGAGTGAGACTGTTTCCTGAGCACTGGACAGGCCAGGCTGTCGATGCAGCCTTCTTCACAGCTGGGGATCCAGGTGTGGCCCTGAGTTAGTACAGTGTTGTCTCTCATTCAGTGCCCTGGCATCTTCCCCTTTAGGTGCCGTCTTCTTAGAGGTGCCTTCTAGTGGTTAAGACAGACCTTGCCCAAAAGGAAGTGGCAAGTTATGTGCTGTAGAAGAAGCAGCCATGTCCAGGGGAGAGAAGGAGGGTTAAGGCCTGCCAGGAACCTGTGGTTCTGGGTACAGTGGTCGGGGTACCTTCATTTACAACGTGATATTTTAGCAAAGCCTTTCACGAAGGAGTTGAGGAAACAGCCCTGCAGCTCCAAGGGTGAGTGCCTCCGCCGGATCAGCACGCCTGTAGGCCTGAGGCAGGAGCTTGGCTCAGATGCTGCAGTTTCCACCCCATCGGAGGCCAATGGGGTGGAAACTGTGAGCAGGAGATAGTGGAGGGCCATGCAGCCAATGAAAGGGCCGTGGCACTCACTCCAGGAGAGATGGGGGCAGTGGAGGTTTTACATATAGTCTCTTCTCGGCAGCTGCCGGAGGCATCCCAGGCCTATTTGTGAAAGGATCATCTGGTGTCTGAGCTACACATAGGCTGTGGTAGGATGTCAGTGGAAGCAGGAAGACTAAGTAGGCAGCTGCTGTCATTGTGGAGGCAGGACAGGGTGGTAGCTGTGAGCAGAGTTGGGAAGGAGGGTGGTGAGGGTCACAGGACTGTGGCAGGATATGCTAATGAATAAGGGATGGACAACACTGACAATGGTTTTGGCCTAGATAATTGGACAGAACTGAGATGGGGAAGATTGTAGTGGAGGAGATTTGGGGGGACAGTAAGCAGCAGTTTCAAGATTGAGCTGCACAGGAAGTAGTGGCACGTACCCGAGCCTCGTGTGGGGAAGAGGGCTGGAATGCAGATATAAAATTAAGAGTTGTGAGCCTCTGACTGGTTTTTAAGGCCTCAACATTGATTTTGAGACGGGCTGTCATATTGAGCACTTATGGGCCTTGGCTCATGGTCTAACAGGAGATCCCAGAAGCTTATGCATGCTGCCCTCACAGTGTCAGCTTTGCATCATAGACATCTGGGTGCCTTGTACAGCTGCAGTAAGTTATCTTTAGCACAGGGCAAAATGCTTGAGTTGAGGGCCAGTGAACATTCCCACCCCTGCAAGTAACTGAGGGCTGGAGCAGTGGCTCAGAGGTAGAATGCTTGCCTGGCATGTGTGAGGACCCAGGTTCGAACCCCAGCACCACATACACAACTGTCAGACAAAACAAATAAAAAACAAACCAAAAAAAGATGAAAAAATTAAAAAAAATTGACTCACTCTCTCACTTTTTCCTCTTAAAACAAAATAAAACACTGAGCTCCCTGCTTTCCTTCCAGAGGCAGTCTGATCGTGTTGGAGTTGTCTCCCTGAATGGAAGCTTGAGTTGCCTACATGTTTGCTTGCATCATGATTTGATTTCATTTTTGTGATTGTTGAGTCTGGATAGCCCAGTGTCTGGCATCAAGACCAAGGGAGTGAAAGGTCCAGGTTCTGGGCTATGCTTTGGGCCTGTAAGAACTGCCCCACCCACCTTTTTAGCCTTGGCATCGGCCTGTCTCCACAGGGACAGTGATAAGTGGCTGAAACTGGGACCTTTCTTCACTCACCTAACACGTTTCTCTTTGTAAAGGCCAAAGCAGTCCTAAAATTCATCGAGGGGATCTCGGAGAAGACCCTGAGGAGTACTGTTGCCCTCACCGCTGCCCGAGGACGGGGAAAATCTGCAGCCCTGGGCTTGGCTATTGCTGGGGCAGTGGCATTTGGGTAAGGCATCCAGCGCCCCATTCATAGGACCTCTGGGCTCTGAGGGGTTAGTGTGCAGGATTCAGTCAGGACGCTGGCAGAACTGCTTTCCAGCTTCCTCATTCTCAGCTGGTTGGTTCACTGTGCAGTTTCTCTAGGTCTTGGAAACAGCAGCACTGTTTCCCCCAGACCCCAAAAAGGTGCCGTGTGCACACAGGCACACACCAGGGCCTTTGCTGTTTATGGCCAAACACAAAAGCAAAGGAAGTGGGCTAAGAAACTTTAAAGCCCTAGGGATGAAAATTTATGTACTTTGCTGATCAGAGTAAAGGTTGGATGAAGATACATGTGTGCGTATGGAGGGGTTTCACCACATCCCCAGCCCTTTTTATATTTGAGACATAGTCTCACTAAGTTGCTTAGGTCCTCACTATGTTGTTGAGGCTGGCTTTGAACTTGTGATCGTCCTGCCTCAGCCCCTGAGCCACTGGTTTTATAGGTGTGCACCACCACAACCAGCACAAATTGGATATTTTAGTGATCTTGATTAGTGGGTTTTATGCCAGATGCAGTGGTGCACAACTGTAATCCCAGTGACTCAGGAGGCTGAGGCAGGAGGACAAGTTTGAGGCCAGCCTCTGCAGCTTAGCGAGATCCTGACTCAAAAAAAAAAAAAGGGTTGGAATAGTTGGGAGGTAGAGCACCTTTAGGTTCAATCCTTAGTACCGAAAGGAAAAAAAAAAAAAAAAAAAAAAGGGCTGGGGAATGTAATGTAGCTCAGTGGTAGAGACATGCCTAGCACTAGAATGTTTGAGGCCCTGGGTTTGATTCCCTAGTACTTGGGTGGTGGGGTGGGAAAACAGTGTTTGTGAAGAGAGTCTTTGAGTATGTTACTTTCTCTTCTTTTGCTCTGGGTGGGAGATTTGTACAACTGCTAGCAGAATATGTTCCCCCAGCTTTTATGGACGTGATAGTGGACCTAGAATTTTCTGTGTTCTATATGCATAGCCTTCCTTGGTGTTCATTACAACTGTGTGGGCATTTTATAGGTGGATCAACTGAGGCCCAAGGAGTTCCTGTATCTACCTCAAATCTCCCAGCAAGTCACAGCTGGTAGAGCTGGGGCTTAACCTTAGCTCCTAACTCCCAGAGGTCTTTGTCCTTCCTGCTGCTGCAACCATACCACCTGGCCTCTCAGTCATGAGCGTCCTTTGTACTTAGTGAAGATTCTGGAGGTCACCTGCAGCCTTGGCCTGACCACCAGGCCAAGGTGATGCATGTGAGGCTGGTCCTCTTGTCAGGATACTGGACGAAGGCAGCTGCTGGTTCTGCACGCTGACAGTTGTCCCCACAGTGCCTCTCAGCACTTTGCCATCATAGATGTTGGTAGTTGAGTGCTGCCTCTTGCTAGCTGTGCATCATTAACATGCTTCATTGCTTTGGGAAGAAAAATGTACTCTGGTCTGCAGGTGCTTTCCTCTTCTTCCCTGGGAGGCATTGCCTTTTTTCCCTGCTCTTATTACCTGCATGAGAGGTTTCTTAATTTCTTAACAGTGTCCTTTTTCTTTCTTTTTGTAGGTATTCCAATATTTTTGTTACCTCTCCGAGCCCCGATAACCTCCACACACTGTTTGAGTTTGTATTTAAAGGATTTGATGCTCTGCAATATCAGGTAGGAAATTAGGATGACTTCTTTTTTTTTTTGGAGAGAAACAACTTTATTTAGTTTTTCACATGGCCTTCGTTGCTCCAACACTTAGTTGTGTACGTGGTGCTGGGGTTTGAACCTGGGTCCTCGTGCTCGCCAGACAAGCGCCGAAACCGCTGAGCCACTGCTCCAGCCCCAGGATAACTTCTTTTGATCCAGTGCTGGGGTGTAAATCCAGGTGGTCTTTGGAATGTTTGCTTGCTCTTCATATTGAGTTTCTAAAGCTTGTCATTGATTGGTATGACTTTTTCCCCCACCAGGAACATCTGGATTATGAGATTATTCAGTCTCTAAACCCTGAGTTCAATAAAGCAGTGATCAGAGTGAATGTGTTCCGGGAGCACAGGCAGACCATTCAGGTGAGGCTCATGTGCAAATCCTGCTCCATGGGGCTGGTCTGCTGCTGGATGTGACTGGCTCTTTGATATCTCCTTCCAGGCATGGTGTGTACTGTGTAATTGTGTGTAACAGTGTTTGTCTTACTGAGAAATGTGTTCCAGATTTTCAGCTTTTTCTTAAAAAAAGACATCAAGCCGGGCTGGAGCGGTGGCTCAGCAGTTATGGCGCTTGCCCGGCATGTGCAAGTACTCGGGTTCAAACCCCATCACCCACGTACACCACTAAGTGTCAGAGCAACGAAAGGCATGTGAAAAACTAAATAAAAGTTGATTCTGTCTTTCTCTCTCTCTCTGTCCGTCTCTTTAAAAAAAAAAAAAAGACATCAAGCCAACTAACATGTATGCAGTCCAATTGAAAAGTGGTAGTTTTGCCCCATGAATATGGACTTAGAGGGATTGAGATTATGCTGATGAGCAAGGAGAATCATTGTTCTGACATTAGTTCTAATTTTGCTTAGTTACTGCAGGTTTTGAAATGGAGCATCTGTAAGTAGAACAATAACCTCACTATTTAAAAGAAAAAAACTTCGCAGAATGTGCTGTGATGCTTCGTGGTTTAGCCACTGACCTATTTTCCTTTTTAAACAGTATTTTCCCAAAAGCTCCTTAAATCTTGGGTGCTATCAAAGCCTGAGTGCTCTGCTCTTGTCCAGACTGCAATTTTGTGAGCAGACTGCAATTTTGTTCAGTCTTTTAAAGGCATCCATGTGACAGGCTTATAGAAAGGACCGAGTCTGCCAGGCTCTTACTGGAGTGAGTTCATAGATTGTTTTTGGAGTTGGGTGTGGTGGGAAGTGAGCCAGGTGAGCTTGCAGTTTATGTCCTTGAACTTTAAGGTGTGTCAGAGCATGTGGAGTGCCTATCGAGGTGTCTTTTATTAGAGTCCAGATGATAAATGGTGTCCTGTGTCTATGTCTTTTATCTTAAGGATCTCAGTTTATCTCACTAGGTCTTTTCCTAGATTCTCTTCATTCTTACACATTTCTTCCTACTTTTACTTGATTTTGATAGCTGAGAGGAGGAAAGACTGATGTTGGTGTGTGTTGGGGGTCAGGCTGCAGGCTATAACACAGACCTGTTACAATTCAAGAAAAATATACAAGAAGGAACCCATTTCCCTGAAAGGCCCTGGCCCAGCCCTTGCTCTTCTCTGATTGGGATTCCTAATCAAAAACCGTCTCCAGTTTCCAGAGTCCTTTTGTCTCCAGGCTAGAGTATAAACACAGAGGAGGTGACATGATGACTTGTGAGACTCCACCTTTGTTCCTCTGAGGTGTCTTTCTTCTTGCTGGAGCTTGGGAAGCTGGCCATGCCCTCCTGGACTCCTTCTGTGCTTTTATGACATGCTTGTTTAGTTTCTCATCTTGAAAGTCAACTCAGGGGGCCTGTTGAGCATGTGTGTTCTGCTGCCAGAAGTGAGCCAGGGGTTTTGCCTCTCTGACCCAGAAACTTCTAGTAAAGCAATTAATGTGATTTGTGATAAAATATCGCAAACCTGTAGGAAAGTGCAGACACTCAGATGCCTAGCACTCAGATTTAAGATATGCTCAAATACTGCTGGTTTCGTGATTAAAAATCACTTTTATTTTATTAGAGAATTTACACATTGTACATACAGTTAAAGTTCCTCTTCCCATTCCCTTGTGTCATTCCCTAGAGGTAACTGATTCTGAAATTGGGAACTTCGTTTGATTCTTGTTTTATTATATAACTCCATGTCCGTCAACGGTATTATTCTTGTCCTCCGCAGTGAACTTTTTCTTACTTGACATTCACTTTAAATATTTATCTGATTCATTTTTAAGCACTATGTGAGTAGACTAGAATTTGTTTCTAGAAGTGGAATTGTTGGGTGTGTGTAGATTTTCAGCGTTCTTAGATTTTGCCAGATTCTCCTTTAAGTCCCCATTTACCTTTAATACCCTTTTTCTTCTGAGTTTTTGTTTTACTAAGTCCTCACCAGTACTGGGTGCTTAACAGCAATTTAAGTTTTGTTTGCGTGTGAAATGGTGTCCCCCTTTTTTTTTTTTTTTTTTTTTTTTTTTTTTTTTTTTTTTTTTTTTTTTTTTTTTTTTTTTTTTTTTTTTTTGTCTTTTTGCAATTCAGGGATTACTCATGAGGTTGAATTCTCTTTGATTATGTTAATTGGCTATTCAGGTTTCCTCTCCTGTAAAATACCTGGCCTTTTTAAAACCACTTGAGATAGCAGGAAGCCCTGTAGAAACTGAAGCGGTTGTTTGTATGCATAAGGGCTACAGTATGTGTGTTAAAAACAGTCTGGAAATTTTTCTGCCGGTGGGTGCAAGGGGATTAGTGGTTTCACAGCAGGGAGTGCAGTACCCCACATGAGAATCTGAGGCCCACCACAGGGGGTTGAGCAGTGCCACTGGCTTCCTCACCTGAGGCGGGGGAGAAGCAGAAGGTGGCACATTCAGGGAATGGATAGACAGCCACTGTCTGTCAGGTGTGTGAGCCGGGCATTGGTCAGGGCACTTTTACATAATTACCTTCTTTTCTTCTCAAGCAGCCATAAGGTAGGTGCTTCCTGTTTTATAGAAGAGGAATCTGAGCCCTGTGGTGCAGTGACCTGTCTAGGGTCAGGGTCAGTGAGTGGTCATTGAACTGTTGGAACCCAGGCATCCGACTCCATGCTCATTCCAGTTTTGCTCTGCCAAGCAGAATAGAGAAAAATGGAATGGGAGAGAGGATGGAGCACCTGCATCACAAATCACCAGTGCTCAGTGCTGCGGCTTTAGGTGGCCATATTTGTAATCTCAATATTCTCTCCCACAGTATATTCACCCTGCAGATGCTGTGAAACTGGGCCAGGCTGAGCTTGTTGTGATTGATGAAGCTGCTGCCATCCCACTCCCCCTGGTGAAGAGCCTGCTCGGGCCCTACCTGGTTTTCATGGCATCCACCATCAACGGGTAAGGTTCACCCACAGGGAGGAGTGGCTACTCCCATCTTAGGTCTTGGATCTTGGGTGGCATGTGATGAATGTGGCCTGGGCGTGCAAACCCGGTCTGAGTCTCCAAGGCTGTTTCATTCTTTCCTGGAGATTCTCAAATTGGAGTTAACTTCTTAATAAATTTTCACTCCTCTCCTATCTGACATTAAATGAGCAGCATGAGGCTGAAAAATTTCAGAACCTGGGCCTGGGAGGATAGCTCAGCAGTAGAGCACTTAAGTGCCTGGCATAGGTGAGGCTTTGGGCTCCAGAAGAAGGGGACTGGAAGGGAAAGGCAGGGTTGGGGGTATAGCTCAGTGGTAGAGCCCTTGCCTGACATGCAGCGTCCTGAGTTCTGTCCCTAGCGCACTGCAAAATGAATCCAGTTACATATGATTTCAATGTGGCTGTGAGCCCAAAGCAGCCCAGCCCTAAGTTCATTTAAAAAAAAATTTAGGAACCCGTGTGATGTGTCTCCTGTCTGTAGATGTGATTGAGTTTTTTAAACTTTTAAAAAGTGCATGGATACCAAATTGTCTTAGAATTATGTAAAAATTTTAAAACAATTTGCATAAGAAAGCAGGCTTAATGGCACAAGATTTTTTTTTTTTTTTTAAGAGAGAGGGACAGTGAGAGAGAGAAGCAAGTTTTATTTAGTTTTTTTTTTCATGTGACTTTGTTGTGTATGTGGTGCTGGGGTTTGAACTCGAATACTTATGCATGCGAGGCAAGCACCATAACTGCCGAGCCACCACTCCAGCCCCAAGAACTTTTTGTAAAAGTTAAAATATTTAGCTCATATTTGCTATGGAAAAGTTAGAAAACAGGTCAGCAAAAGAAAAATCATGGGTTGTGGATGTAGCTTAATGGTAGTGTGTGTGCTTAGTATTCATGAGGACACTGGTTTGATTTACAGCATCAAAAAGAAAAAGCACCTTAATCCAGCCATCTGGAGATAGCTTCTGTTAGAATTTTGCTTTTTGTTTTCTGTGCATTTATTTTATTTTACTTTTTTATTTTGAACAAGAGCATGTTATTGTTTTAAATTTGCCTTCAAATATAATGTGAACTTTTTCAAGGTCAATAAATAAGTATCTTCAATATTAGAAAGATTATGGAAATCATCTTGGGATTTGTTTACATTTATTGTGACTATCTGCAGTGAAAGTACTACACTGAAAATATTTTAAGTAAAATGGATTTTTATCTTTTTTTAGGAGAGAGAATTGATTTTTATTGAGTTTTTCACATGGCTTTCGTTGCTCTGACACTTAGTTGTGTACGTGGGTCCTGAGGTTTGAACCTGTGTACTTGCGCATGCCGGGCAAGCGCTGTAACCACTGAGCCACCACTCAAGCCCTGATTTTTATCTTTTTAATAGCTTTCTTGTGATATCATTTATATACCATGTTATTTACCCATTTAAATCTGTGCTTTTTAGTATGTTCAGAGTTGTACGACCATGTGTACCATAGTCAATTCTAGAACATTTTCATCACCTCAAAAAAGACATTCTGTTGTTCGCATCATTCTCCAATCCCCTATCCTTCCCAAACCCCGGGAGCCACTGTCCTCTTTCAGTCTCTGTAGATTTGCCTGTTATGGGCATTTCAACAAATGGAGTCATACACTATTTTTTTTTCCTTTCTTTTTTTCTTAGAGAGAGAGAGAGAGAGAGAGAGAGAAAGAATCAGTTTTATTTAGTTTTTCATGTGGCTTTCGTTGCTCCAACACTTCGTTGTGTACGTGGTGCTGGGGTTCGAACCTGTGTCCGTGTGCATGCCAGGCAAGCACCGTAACTGCTAAGCCACTGGTCCAGCCACTTTTTTTCTTTCTTTAACTGGGGTTAAATTCAGGACCATTTACCACTGAGCTACATCTTCAGCCCTTTTTATTTTTTTATTTTGTGTCAGGGCCATGCTAAGTGGCCAAGGGTCTTGATAGGTGGTTGAAGCTGCCCTCGAACTTGAGATTCTCCTGCATCAGCCTCCTGAGTTGCTGGGTTTACAGGCATGTACCATCACATCTGGTTCAGTGTGTGGTCTTTGAGTTGGCTTCTTTCACTCACTCCCGTGTTTTGAAGGTTCATCCATGTATCATCCCTATCGTCATATGGATGAACCAGTTTATTTATCCATTCATCTATTGGTGAACATTTGGGGTATTTCTATCTTTTGGCTGATCTAAGTGATAGTGAACACCTGTCTGTAGGTTCTTGTATGGACATGTTTTCAGTTTGCTTGGATGTATGCGGAGGAGTGGAATTACTGGGTTAAATGGTGACTGTTTAACCATGTGAGGAACTGCCAGACTGTTTTCCTAAGCAGCTGCACCGTTTTAAATTCCTACAAATGAGCAGTGCATGGTGGTCCACCACCTTGTTTGAGGTTTTCACTTTCTGTAGTTTCAGTTACCTATGGGCAACTGCAGTCCAGAAATATTAAATGGAAAATTACAGAAATCACAAATTAAATGACTTTCTAGAGCATATTTTTATACTTTTATTGCCAGTCTCTTATTTTTCCTAGTTTATGAACTATTCTGTCATGGATATGTGTAGGTAAAAACATGTATGTCTTTATAGGGTTCAGTACTAGTTTCAGGCATGGGTGGACCGCCTTGGAATGTGTCCTGTTCAGATTAGGAGTGGTATTGTATGAGGACTCTGATTCCCCCACTTCCTTGCCAGTACTTGTCATGTCTATGTAATATAGCCATTCCTGGTGGGTGTGAAGTGGTATCTCATGGTTTTCATTTGTTTTCCCTGGTAACTAAGGATGTTAAGCATCCTCTGCTTATTTTTCTAATTGGATTGTGTTATTATTTGAGTTTTAAGGTTTACGTTCTAGATAAAAGACCTTTCCTTTTCAGTTACATGACTTAACAAAAGTTTTATCCCGTTTTGAGAGTTTTCCTACTTTATTATAGAGCTACATCTCCTGCTCTAGTTTTTCAGGTTTTGTTGTACACACGTGTGCATATACACATACCTCCCTATGAAATAAGCATGTGGAATTTCTTTGAGAACTTTGTTAGGTGGGATGGGGGAATGAAACATTAAACTTCTAGCTTTTTGATCAGTCTGTAAAAGTATTTATGTAAGTATTTATACAGTCTTGAGAGCTGTGGAATGATACGATATTAGCAAATGAAAGGGAGAACCATGGAATAGTGTGTGCTTGTGGTCACTTATGCTGGTGACTAAAGACACGGAGGAAGTGCTCAAAAATGAAGAGCTGGTTTCCATGACCAGATTATAAATGATTTCACTTTATTCCAAGTATTTTTTCAGCTGTTTTATGTCACTTTTTAAGTGAAAGTAGTTATGAAAAGAATCACTTAGGTAATGGATTTGTCTTGGGTTCCCAGCTGGGAGGCAAGTGCTCCTAGGTCATTCCTCGTGCTGTTACTTCTTGTAGTGACTCTTGTTAGTTGACCATTTAACTTTGTACCAGTTTCCCTGTGCTAAAGTCTTTAACTTGTGTCATCTTTTCAGTCTTTATTTTTTGGTTCTTATCCCAGTCCTGTGAAGTGTGTAGAATAATCTCCTTTGGAGGACGAAGCTAAAAGAGATCTCCTTCCTTGCCTGAATGGCTCTAAACCAGACCATCAGCTCTCCTTCTCTGGACATTTGTGTATGCTGGAAGCTCAGATGAACAAGGACATCCCCGGGAAAGCAGGACCTGGTGTTTCACAGGCCGTTCACCCGGAGGGTGGGTGGGCTAGGGTCCCCATGCCTGACTGCCAATGTGTTTCTTCTAGCTATGAGGGCACTGGCCGGTCACTGTCCCTCAAGTTAATCCAGCAGCTCCGTCAGCAAAGTGCCCAGAGCCAGGTCAGCACCACTGCTGAGAACAAGACCACCACGACAGCCAGGCTGGCATCAGGTACACAGGAACCCTGACCAGTCCCTGCGGATCACAGTGGGTCCCCTCAGACTCTCATGCTGGACCCTTATTTTCCCTGTGACCTTGTGGGTACTACCAAAACTTCCTGCTATCAGTGAAAGATGGAAGTGGCTTTTCTCTGAGGAACAACAGTCCAGGGACCATGTGGGAGCCACACTTGGGCTCTTGGACCCTTGTTTGTTCCTGTCCAGGGGTGTTATTGCCTTGACTTAGAAGATCCCCATGGGGTTGGTATCGTGGCTAGTTGACTATCCTCCAAAACTGATTTAAACTGCTGCCTCTGAACACTTGAGACATAGGTGTCTGGGCACCACGTGACAAACACGAGCTAGGCATTCCTCCTTTCTCTGTTAGATGGCACCTACTTAATCATTGTTTCTAATGGGGTGTGTGTGTGTGTGACTTAAACAGCACGAACTTTGCACGAGGTTTCCCTCCAGGAGTCGATCCGATACGCCCCTGGGGATGCAGTGGAGAAGTGGCTGAATGACCTGCTGTGCCTGGATTGCCTCAACATTACACGGATAGTCTCGGGCTGCCCCTTACCTGAAGCCTGTGAGCTGTATCCTCTGGGCCTCACTGGCCCTGTGAGAGGGAGGGGGTGCTGCAAGAATTAAAAGGGTTTGGGAGAGGTACAAGTTAAACGTTCTTGCTGGCATGGTATCACATGTCTGTAGTCCCTGTACAGACTTGGGAGGCTAAGGCAGGAGGATTGCTTTAGCCCAGCAGGCAGTTCAAGGCCAGCCTGAGGAATATAGTGAGACACTGTTTCTTAAAAATTTAAAAAAAATGATGGAAGACTGAGGCAGGAGGTTTGCCGCAAGTTCAAAGCCAGCCCCCCAGCAACTTAGTGAGAACCTGTCTCCAAAAAAAGAGGCTGGGAATGTGGCTAGTGGTTAAATGTCCCTCAGTTCAATTCCTGGTGTCTTCCCACCCCGGCCAAAAAAAAGTTGAGAACTCTTGATTTCCTTTCTCCTTCCTTCTCCAATGTTGTGTCTCTGCTCAGGACGCTGGGGTCCACTTCACAAGCTGAGGGCAAACTTATGCTTCCATGATGTCCTGTTTTAGGCCCTCTGGTTGTTTTGGTTGCTTAACTCCAGACCAGCTACTATGTTAATAGAGATACCCTCTTTTGCTACCACAAGGCCTCTGAAGTTTTTCTCCAGCGGCTTATGGCGCTCTACGTGGCTTCTCATTACAAGGTGGGCTGTCCTGTCTTTTCATGCCCTTTGTCACCCAGTGGTTCAGGTAATCGTTCCACTGGGACTTAAATGTCCCAATGGTGGTAAGGTCCTGTGGCCTTGGTGGAGGGGCTGCATCCCCAGCATAGTTTTTGTAGCTAGTGTCTGGCTTCTGGCTTTCTGGAGTTTGTGCATGTAATTCTGCGAGTGGGGACTGGGGAAGATGGAGAGCTTTGCCCATTTTTATAGATTGCTTATATTTCTTACCTGCCTACTAAACGATACTTGACATGCAGCTTACTGGAACCCAGCTGACCTGAGACCAGCTTTGTACTGCTGAGCTGTCCTTAAGTGAATCTGACAGCTTAGAATATTTGAAACTCTTAAAAACTAACAGGGAGGTTGGGAAGGACACTTTTTGAGTGTCTAGATGGTATTTTTATGAACAGTCTAATGGAAGTTTGAAGAGTCAGATTTGTTGCTAGTTTTTCCAGAAATAAGAGCCTCTGGAGAAAGTTCACTTACTGGCTGTGAAATAAGTAGTGCTAAATCTCTTCTTCACTGTGTGGCCTCAGCACTCGGGCTGAGAGGACAGTAGGCTTTGCTGTCTCAGTCCCCTCATAAGCCATCGTGAAGAGTCTCAGGCCTACTGTGATGCTAGAATGGCACCTGGCTGGGTTCCAGTGCCTACTTGGCTGTGTGGAGGGTGGTCCTGTGGGCACCCATAATCTAAACAGGAATCAAGTCCCTAGAGTCAAAGACAGAGGAGGTGCTTATGTCCTTCCCACTGACCTGTGTGTGTGCCCCACAGAACTCTCCCAATGATCTCCAGATGCTCTCCGATGCGCCTGCTCATCACCTCTTCTGCCTTTTGCCTCCTGTGCCCCCCACCCAGAATGCCCTTCCGGAAGTGCTTGCAGTCGTCCAGGTACAGAAGCAGAGGCATCCTTGTGGCATCAATTTGTGGAACACTTGGGCATCAGTGTGGGAGGGGAAGCTGCTGAGTCCTGGCCTTGAGCCAGGTGATTGGCTCTGTTGAGACAGGTGATCGAGGAACTAATAAAACGTTGATGTTTGGAATTGAGTGGCTTTTCATCTTTACTGTCTTCCTTCCCATTCAGGTGTGCCTTGAAGGGGAGATTTCTCGTCAGTCCATCTTGAACAGCCTGTCTCGAGGCAAGAAGGCTTCTGGGGACCTGATCCCATGGACGGTGTCGGAACAGGTGAAGGGTGGTCCCTGGCACATCTGAGGGAATGAAGCTGTCGGAAGCTGCTTATGTTGCTAAGTTGCTGGTTTGTGTCTCCCACATAGTTCCAAGATCCCGACTTCGGTGGCCTTTCTGGTGGAAGGGTCGTTCGCATTGCTGTTCACCCGGATTATCAAGGGGTAACGTGTCCACAAGTGTCTCAGCTGGTGTGCTGTTAAGTGTCAGTCATGTGGCTGGCAGCTCTTTGAGGCAGGTGTACTTGGTTGCTTGAATAGAAGCTGCTCAAGAAGCAAATAAAGTTCCAGCCACTTCTCTGCTCTGGAGAGTTTAGCCGGTGCCTGGGCAGCCCGGTGATGGTATATGCTTCCTCTTGAGTACAGGGGACTTACTGAGCTAGGTTGGCTTTCTGTAATTACCTATCACTTTGAAAGCTCCACTGACAAATTACTTATAGAGATTTCCTTCTCTGACAGTGGCACAGAGATGGTCCCTCTTTGGGGCTTGCTAATTTGGAACCCAAAATAGCACAGCTATCCTTCCTTGGTCTCAGGGAAGTGTAAGAATTGGGGTGACTCTGTTTAGTCTTAAGAGTCTCAGCTATAACCACATTGAGGGATGTCACTGGTACCCTTTGCCAAGTGCAGTTTGACCAGGAGCGAATGCTCTAGAGCAATATGGGGAGTAGAGCGACTTTGACTAAGAACATTTTAGCCATTCCTGTTTGCTCACAGATGGGCTATGGCAGCCGAGCTCTGCAGCTGCTGCAGATGTACTATGAAGGAAGGTTCTCTTGTCTGGAGGAAAAGGACCTTGAGACATCCCAAGAAATCCACACTGTGAGCAGTGAGGTGAGTGTGTTTGGAAGGATGTCTGTGCTGGGTGTGGGAGGCTAGTTCGGGGAGATTTCAAGTGCACCACCGAGAACTGTCTAGGGGACTAGGCTCTTCCCCTTTTGGGGAGGTAGCTGCTTTCTGGTAGAGATCCTAAGATTAGTCCATTTGTATCACCTGGAAACTTGTTAAAAATGCAAATTTTTAACTGGGTGCAGTGGTGCACACCTGTAATCTCAGTGACTTAGGAGGCTGGAGCAGGAGGATGGCAAGTTTGAGGCTAGTCTCAGCAACTTGGTGAGACCCTGTCTCAAGAATAAAGGTGGCGGGGGTGGGGACTGCTAGTGACATAGCTCAATGGTAGAGCACCTCTGTGTTCTGAAAAAGATAAAAATTGTGATTTCTTACCCCAGATCTGTTGACTCAGACTCTAGTGGTGGACCCAGTGTTCTGCAGCTCCCCTGCTCCCAGGTGATTCTGATGCATGGTCAAGTTTAAGAATCCCTGCTTTGCAGCGTCCACCTTGTTAGCACTCAACCCAGACTAAAGACGATCACTAGAGACTTTTCACAGTGTGCCTGTGTGAGCGCTAAGGATGGGACTTCTAATGTCAGGTGCAGAGGTTTCCAAGGTCCCAGAGCTGTCAGATGAGAAAACCCAAACTTCAAGCTGGATCTTCAGAACTCTGTTGCTTCTTTATTAGATGTTACTAAACTGACCCTTTCCCTACAGTCTTGACCTAGAACAGAGAGATTCCACACATGCCCAGGTGTTTGGGATACCTGGGAATGATCACTTGACTCACTGAGATTGACTGAAAACCACAGGAACAAAACAAGAAATGTCTCTTGGTTGCTCTGTGTAGTGTGGGGGGGGTGTGCCAATGAATGTCACTAACACCCTTTTCCTCTGAGTGCATGGTGTCCTCTCCCTCTCCACAGGCCGTCAGCTTGTTGGAAGAGGTCGTCACTCCTCGGAAGGACCTCCCTCCCTTACTCCTCAAACTGAATGAGAGGCCTGCAGAGCAGCTGGATTACTTGGGTGTTTCCTATGGCCTGACCCCCAGGCTCCTCAAGTAAGTGCTCAGCATCACCCCTTGACAGTGGGCCATGTGAGTCATGCAGCCAGTGTCTATTGGCCATCCGCCAGCTCCCTGCTCCTCCCTGCCCTAGCTGCTCCCCAGAGGGTGTGCATGATGACCTGTTTCATTTTTGCAGGTTCTGGAAACGAGCTGGATTTGTTCCTGTCTACTTGAGACAGACTCCGGTGAGTGAGGCATTGGGCAGAGCTGGGGTTAGGTGGAGGTGCGGTTGTTACCAGGTCTGTCCTTACTGCTGTGCCCTGAGCAACCATTCCTGTGTCTCTGCAGAGGGATATTCTTTTGAGGACACTGAAGGAGCCACCTTGAGCAGCTATCACATATACATGGGGCATGCCTGGTGCAACCTAGGCTTTGTGCTTCATTGTAAGACAGCAGAGGGGGCTGGAGCGGTGGCTCAGTGGTTACATTGGCTTGCCTGGCATGCACAAGTACTGGGTTCAAACCCTAGCACCACATATACAACTAAATGTCAGAGCAATGGAAGCCATGTGAAAAACTCAATAAAAATTCTCTCTGTGTCTCTCTCTCTCTAAAAAAAAAAAAAAAAAAATGCAAGAGGTACCTGTGGACTTGCACATCAGATTTTAGAATCTCCTGTAGGCTGGGTGTGGGGACTGAATTTTAGGAGTGCAGTTGAGTAAACTTGTATTACAAGTTGGTATCTGAAGGAGGAATATAAATATGTGGCCATGACAAAGCAGCCAGATTATTGAGGGAAGGTGTGACAGTTAGTGACTTTCAGTTCACTTAAAAATATTAGCACTTGCAGAGGATCAGGTACTTTTTCTTGTTTTCCTCTTTCTTTTTTCTTTTTTTTTGAGAGAGGGACAGTGAGAGAAAGAAAGAATTTTAAGTTCTTCATGTGGCCTTCATTGCTCTGACACTTTGTTGTGTATGTAGTGCTGGGGTTCGAGCCCGTGTCCTCGTGCATACCAGGCAAGTGCCATGAGCGCTGAGCCCTGAGAATCAGGCAGTTTAACAAGAAAAATCGTGATGCATATTTTCTAATTGGTAGAGATGGCAGAAAGTGGAACATATCAGCTGTCTTCAGAGTGCTATGTGCTGTGAAGAAAAGCAAACAGATTATAGCATAATAAGCACCAAGCTTCTGAGGGGCAGCCTCACACTGCAACCTGTCCCCGAGCCGCTTGTCTATAGAGGTCCAGAGCTGAAGGAAGCAGCAGGAGATGAGGTCTGCAGGGTTATTGGCATAAATATACTCCATGAGGTCAGGGATTCTTGGGTCTGTTTTGTTTACTCCTGGGTTCCAGCATGTGGAGTAGCATTTGCTGTCTAGGGTGTGTTCAGAGGATGGATGAATATTTTTGAAGCTACTGGAAATAGAAGGGGTTGAGGCCTGGGAGCCTGAGAAGGAGCAGCCTTGATCTGCAGGTCAGGGCACATGGTGCTGGAAATCAGGAGGAAGAGGTGCTTCAAGGAGGGGAACTGGTTGCTTGTTCAGTGGGTAAGAAGAGGATGGAGAGTTGACCTGTAGATCTGTCAGTGCTGGTGGTCTGAATGGATGAGGCCTTCCATCTGATTGGAGACAATAGGGAGTGAGGACACAGGTCACAAGAGACATTCTTTCCTGACACCAAAAGGATCAAAGAAACAAGACAGCTGGAGGGAGATGGGTGAGAAGGAGGGTTTGTCAGGTGGAATTCTTGAAGCATGCTTGTGCACTGCAGAGATGGTACCAGTGGTGACACAGGTGGAGAGGACTGGCTGCAGGAGTGTAGGCCCTAGGCGAGCGGGTGGGACCAGGACTGGGTGGAGTGTGGGCACGGAGGCTGCTGGGCAGCATTTAGGTGGGTGAGGATGTTCTTGGAGGCCGGCAGCAACGGGAGTGTGGGAGGTGTGGTATGGAGTGTGCAGAACTGATACCCACACTTAAGAGTTTAGTGTGGGCCGGATGAGGACTTACAGTGTTCAGCTGCTTGTGTGGGGCACAGAGCATCTGCCTGGTCTTGCCGCGGTGTGAATCTGGCTGCTGAGTGCAGGGAGAGCACACAGGGAAATTTCCGTGTGCACTGGTTGGTCCCGTGGTCCTGTGCTGCCTGCTCACGACTTGGTGCTGGTGCTTTGTTCTGAACGCCCTTCAGTGAAAAGCCTTCGGATGTTTTTGTGCTGTGGGGTGTTGTGGTTGCATAGTAAAAACCTTAACCTCTGATCTCACCGTCATGGTGTTAGCCTGAGCTTGCACAAGGCTGCCAGCTTGGCACTGCAGGTCTGGCCCTGGAGTCCGCAAGTCACCAAAACCACATTGATTGGATCAGGCTGTGTTTAAGCCTTCATGGTCATGAGTTCAGAATGTCCATGAAAGGAACAAGCAACTCACTCCCATGGCCTTTAGGAAGTTAGGTGTGGAGTGAGCTTTGAAAACCTGTGTGTGGACAGGCGCTGCAGAAGATCTCTGCTGCTGGGGAAGGAGAAAGGGCCAAAGCGCTGCGCCCTCTTCGGTGTGCCCTTTACCACCAGTGGACCCTTCAGAAAAGGGGTTGTTGGTGACAAGTAGGATTGTGTGTCCCCAGAATGACCTGACTGGAGAACACTCGTGCATCATGCTGAAGACTCTGACTGACGAGGACGAGGCTGACCAGGGAACCTGGCTGTCGGCCTTTTGGAAAGGTGAATACCGGTGGAGAGGGGACAGAGAGATGGCTGGCCCAGCTGCCTCCAGACCACTAACTGCTTGATTGTGTCCTGCAGATTTCCGAAGGCGGTTCCTGGCCTTGTTGTCCTACCAGTTCAGCACCTTCTCTCCTTCCCTGGCTCTGAACATCCTCCAGAACAGGAACGTGGGGAAGCCAGCCCAACCAGGTGAGCTGGGTGGGGTGGTGGTTAGAAGGAAATGGGTGGGGCTGTGTCCCAAGATGTGTGCTCACCTGGGAACTGAGGGCCTGGTCCTAACCCTTAGTCTCTGCTGCCTGCCACACCGCAGGCCCCTGCTCTGTCCAGGCTGTGCCCTAGGTGCACTGCCACACACGCCATCTTCCCCTTCTGACTGGGCTTGAGGATGTGACTAGACATTAAACTGTCAGAGAAGTTCAGCAGCTGGACATGGGGCCTAATGGAAGTCCAGGAATCCAAGGCAACGGGGTCAGAATCCTCATTCCCGACACTGTTCCAAGGCTATGTGGCCAGCCTGCTGTGACCAACGTGTGCTTTGTGCATGAAGCTAAGTGAATTCTGCTTGAATCTTTAAAATGTGAATATTTTAAAAATACACAAGGGATTATTAATATTAAAAGCTGTTTGTTTCCAGCTGTAGCTGCATACATATTTTTATACATTTACATATATATTCACAATATGTATGTGTCTATGTGCTTCTTTTTTTTTTTTTTTTTTGCCAATTTCATTGAGGCCCTTGGCCTGGGCAGAGCAGGCCCACTTTCTCTGAAGCTGGATCCTGAGGAGCAGTGACAGTGGGAGAAGGGTGGACTGGTGTCCTCTCTGACCCTAGGGCACACATAGGGAGCCTTGCTTCTTTGTGTTGGTGTGCGGACTCTAAACAAGAGTCGCATGCCAGCTCTGCCTCTGCCTGGCGTGGCGCTGTCTTCTCCTTTGGGAGGAGGGTCTGCGCTCACTCAGCTCTGCTCTCTTGAGTCCAGTGGCCAGCCACAGTGGTGCTATGTGTGAGTGTACGATCCCATGGCTCCTCTCTGAGTCCTGGCCTGTGGCTTTTGTTACACCTGTAGCTCTTGGCCGGGGGGAGCTGGAGGCTCTCTTCCTCCCCTATGACCTGAAGCGACTAGAGATGTATTCACGGAATATGGTTGACTATCACCTCATCATGGACATGATCCCAGCCATCTCCCGCTTATATTTCCTGAACCAGCTGGGGGACCTGGCCCTGTCCGCCGCTCAGTCGGTAGGTTACCTGGTGTCTGGATTCAGGGAGAGCCGGAAGGACTGTGGAGCTATTTGTGTGCTGGGCTCTGGGTTGGGCACTTTGACATAACAGAGCTGATAGGTGGGAATGGTCTCACCCTGCTGTCTAGGGTGGG
Source organism: Aplodontia rufa (assembly GCA_004027875.1). Taxonomy (NCBI): domain Eukaryota; kingdom Metazoa; phylum Chordata; class Mammalia; order Rodentia; family Aplodontiidae; genus Aplodontia; species Aplodontia rufa. The sequence continues at coordinate 5,626 of PVKS010017094.1, read as the reverse complement.
CGATGTGCCCCACTCATGGTTGGTAAGTGATCAGCTGCACCTGAGTCCATTCCTTCCACCTTGCCTCTTTGCTCCGGTGGTTAACTCTGCCCTAATGGAAGCCCAGGAAATCCCAAGCTTGTACTGCAGTTATGAAGCAGGTGTTTGTCAGGATAATAAAAGTGAGATTGGGGATTTCAAGAAGGAGTGTGTGATGGTTTCAGTAGCAGGATGAAAGAGAAGATGCCAAAATAAACATGCAGGCCTGTGTGTTCTACCAGATAGGTGTGATTAAAAGAGGAAAACTAGTTCTCGGGGCCATTATAACTGTCAAGGGCCTGTCCTGGAGGCAATTCCAGCTGGTTTTTCATCTTCTAGGCTCTTCTCTTGGGGATTGGCCTGCAGCATAAGTCTGTGGACCAGCTGGAAAAGGAGATTGAGCTGCCCTCAGGCCAGTTAATGGGACTTTTCAACCGTATCATCCGCAAAGTGGTGAAGGTAACCTTGTCATGAGAAGGGTTTGGTCTCTATGATAATACAACAGACCCACTCCCTGCCCTGTGTCGGAACGGGTAACAGGTGGCCATATTTGCTGCCGATCTGTGCATGCGCTTGTACACATGCACACATTTGGAACATTAGCTGAATCTGTAAAGTTCTGGGACATTGGCTGAATCTGTAAAGTTCTGGGTTCTCTCCCAGTGGCTCCACTGTGGTGTGGGGAATTTAATATACAACCAGTATTTTTTTATGCTCTGTTCTCTCTGCTTCTGAACTCTAGGTCTGAGCTCTGCATTTTGGAGATGTACCTTTAAGACACTAAATGCCTTGATAATGAGTGACTGAGTCCCTACTGCCCCTTCATTTTCTCCACGTTGTCTTTTGTAGCTGTTTAATGAGGTGCAGGAAAAGGCCATTGAGGAGCAGATGGTAGCAGTGAAGGATGTCGTCATGGAGCCCACGATAAAGACCCTGAGTGATGACCTGGTGCGTCCCTGCTCAGGACCTCAGAGTCCAGCATCGTTCTCAGCGTGGCCTGTGATTGCAGGGTCTCCCATCTGCTTTAGAAGAGATCCCTGCACTGTCTGAGTGGCGCTCTATAGACCTGAGCGAGCGTCACGTGCTGTCTTCTGACCATGCGTCGGTGCACTGCCCCCCCACCCCTTTGCCGTGACGCTTCCTGCTGAGTGTGTGTGTGCAGGATCCTGGCATCCACTGGTGTAACTGTTTTGTCCTTTTAGGTGCTTTGTAGATACGTATTTTTTATATATATATATATATATATATATATATATATATATATATATTTATTTATTTATATTTATATATAGATACATATTATATATATATAATGTAGATACATATTTTTATATATATATGTAGATACGTATTTTATGTGTGTGTGTGTGTGTGTGTGTATGTAGATACGTATTATATATATACACACATGCATACTTTAGAGCCCTAAAGCCACCAGTAGTGGGCCTGAGAGGAGGGAGGGTGTTCTTGTCATCATCTGTTCTGCCCTCCTGTCACCTGCTCCTGTGCTTTTCCATCCCTTGACTCTGCTGTCTGGGTCCTTGACCACAGGATGAAGCAGCAAAGGAATTCCAGGAGAAGCACAAGAAGGAAGTGGGAAAGCTGAAGAGCATGGACCTCTCTCAGTAAGGCCCCTCGTGCCCTTGGGAAGTGAGGGCGCAGCCTTGGGGCACCATGTCCTCCTGCAGGTTTCTTCTCGCCCACACTCAGGTGCCCTAGAAGCCGTGTTTCAGGAGCACTAATAGCTAATACACGACTTGACTGTGAAATTTTGGAGGGTTTGGTTTTCTCATATCTCTCTGCCACTTGACTTTCCAGTTGCAGTCCCTAGATCTCTAGGGTTCCACATTGTTCCTCAGAATGTTCTGAATATTTGATTCTTGCATGTGAATTTGTTTCCCCTTGTCATTTGTTGTTCTGCATCTCAGGACTCTAATAATTCTAGAGTTAATGGCCCACGAGCCTTTGTACCATGTTGTCTGTGATCAAATCACTAGTGACGTGGCTGCACGTGTGAGGTGGAAGTGACCAGGAATCCCAGGTCAGGGTATGGAATGTAGTTTCTTCCTTTACCCTTGTAGCATCAATACCTTGATACACCAGGACTATGAGATCCAAGGAGGTAGGCCAGGGTGGGGAGGGGAGGGGACAGAGCAAAGGGTAGCTGCCTACAGGTAGTAGCAAGGAAGATGATTGCAGAGGACAGTGGCAGGAGGCTTCTTTGGTGGCACCTAATGAGGGTCTTGTGAGAAGCCAGCAGGCTGCCTTTTATGTAGGACTGTCCTGTCACTGGCCCCTGTTGCTATGACACGTGTATCCCCTGAAGCTAAGCTGCACGTCTCAGGCCAGCCACATGCCCCTCTCCTCTCTGTTCTCCCAACCTTACCACGGCTTATCCTGGCTTTCGTGGAAGGAGCTGTCTGATGAGACAGCAGGCCTCTCCTCCAGTAAGCTTTGATATTTCCCCTTTTTGTAGGTACATAATCCGTGGGGACGATGAAGAGTGGAATGAAGTTTTGAACAAAGCTGGTCAGAATGCCTCAGTCGTCAGCCTGAAAAGGTGAGGGCCAACAGTCCCACACACACCTGACAACTGTCTGGCCTCCCTGCTTCTCCATAGCCTTCCCTGGGAAGCAGGAGCCTGGTGTAAATACCTTGAGAGAAAAGCCATGGCTTGAGCCTTCTCGAGAGTCCATGGGGGCCACCTTTGTAGCACATCTGTAGTCGTGGCAGAGCCATCTCTAGGCCTGTCTCTTCATGCCTTGTGTTCGCCATCCTGGCTGGACATAGAGTGGCCACTGGCTGAGGCTGATGAGGCTTCAGTGCCACTCTGAGCCTCAGGGCAGCAGACTGAGGCTGTTTTATTACTGTTTTTGCTTTGATGATGAAGTAACAAAGCCTGTGTGAGGTTAAGTAGTCTCCCCAATAGAACCCAGCTAGTGAGGTACAGAGCCAGAGTTGGGACCAGGCGTGGCCATTGCAAAACCTGGAACTTTAGCCGCTACCCTGTCCCCTCCTCTAAGCTAGCAGTTCTCAAAATTTGGATCTTAGCATTTCTTTTTTTTTTCTAGTCAACAACTTTTAATGCACTGAACAGTAACATTGACAATATTAAAACTGAATGGAATGCATACAAAATGGTCATGTTAAGTCAATAGAAAATTTCTCATGTTGGCAATGGTACACATCCTGCTTAATTCCAAGTGGCTGACATTACACCCTCCCCGTGATGGCCCACCATGGCTTTGGTGAGAATGCTTGTATCTCAGTATAGAGACCTCTTTCCCCAAGAACTACATAACAGAGATGAAGGGGGTGTGTCCCAGAGGGGGACTGTGGGGCTGGGGACTGCATTTAAGAAGCATTCCCTGGGGACCCTGTGTTCAGGATTCAGAACTTCAGGGGAATGACAGGCCAGTACTTGGGCTGCTTTCTGTCACAGTGCTTGTGGAAGCTCAGCTGCACAGCAGCCTCCATGGCCTAGATCTCGGTGGCACTCTCTCCATCCAAGTGCTTCATCTCGGCCTGGCGCTGCATGCCAGGCCTCTCGCTCAGGGGCTCCACGGAGCACGAGTGTTGCAGTAGAGGCCGTGGTCAGCATTCACGTAGTCATCCAGGCACTCTGTGTCCAGCTTCTGCTGCCGCCGTCACTATTCTCTGTGTCTCTCAGTCTGTGCAAAGTACTGGTGGAGCTCATCGGCAATTTCCATATTGTTCAGGTCGCATTCCACCTCGTTGTCTGACTTGGTGTCTGTCTCCTCCTCTTCGAGCAGTGCTTAGTCTCTTGTACTTTTCTGGATCCTACTTCTGCCACGTGGAAGCTGCATAGGCCTTCTGGCAGGAGGATAACGGTGGTGGGAGTCCTGCCAGGCTATGTGGTAGGCACAGGACTGAGGATAATCCAGCCTTGTTGTCATAAGAACTTTGGGGAAGAACTGCAGGAGGGAAGTACCATGGGAAACTGAAATAGAATCCTGTGGCCTTCCTGTAGACATCCTGGTGGCTTCGCATCTAAGCCATCACTTGATAGTAATGCTGCCAGTATCTTGCATATACTGGATGAGAATACCAAGATTCGGCAGCTTTCGATGCTGATGCCTTTGCTGCCATCTCTGACTGTGAAAGTCCAAATACTTGTGGGCACGCAGCTTGCAGATCCTGGGTGATGGGCGAACTGGGGCCTATTTTTCGGTGGGGAGAAAGGGGTGATCTTAGCATTTCTTTATGTCTTAAGAAGACTGAGAACCTTTGCTGATGTAGGTCATATCGGTTGCCACCTTCCATACTAAGAATTAAAAACAGATTTTAGAAATGTCTACTGATTTGAATCAAACAGTGGATCCACTGCAGGTTAGTTTTTCCTGTGGTGCTGGAATGGAACCCAGGACCTTGCACATGCTAGGCAAATGCCCTACCACTGAGCTACACCCGTAGTCCTCATTGTGATTTCATGTTTTGAAAAATATTTTTTTTTCTTCACCAAAATCTGGGCAATGAATTTGGGCCTAACAGTGGCACTAATGGTGATGTTGTTCAAAACTCCCATGTGGCATCCGGCTTGGTATTTCCTCTGTTGTGCTGTGGTGTTTCGTGCCCTCTGGAAAACTGAGCATTTGTGAGAATGAAATGAAGACGGCAGATGGTGTACTAGTGTTATGAAAATGCTTTTCAGCGTCAGAACACCCCAGTAGTCTCCAAGCCACTCTTGGAAACCTTCACTCCAGGCTTCTAATCTGCCAGGTGCCATGTTTACTATAGAAGGCATGGATGCCTGGCCTCTAACCTCCCGAGTTTCCCTTAGGAATAGCACGAGGCGCCTTCTGCTCAGGGCCTACACAGGTGAGACTTGAGCTGCTGGTTTGGGGTAGGTGGGGAGGGTGAATTCTTGGCAGTGCTGTAGTTCCCGATGGGAGACCCTTTAAGGGTTTATATTTTGGGACTGGCGTATGGCTCGGTGGGAGAGCACTTGCTAGCATGCCCAAGGCCCTGGGTTCAGTTCCCAGCACTGCACAAAGAAAAAAAGTAGTTTATATCTACTCAGCTATTAGAAACAATGATATTGCATCTATTGAAGATAAATGGATGGCATTGGAAGAAATGCTGAGTGAAATTAGTCAAACACAGACAGTCAAGGGCTGCCGAATGGTATCCTTCATTTGTGGAGGCTGGACCTAAACCCAGGTTCAGGAGTAAAGTAGACAAATTCATGTTTTATCCATAGAACAAAAATACAAAATGTCAATATTTATGAGATACAGTTGCAAGATACTTCATAAGATATTTGAACAAGCTATGTTGCATACCTGCACAACATCGTACATGTTTAATCCCATTGTCAGATAACAAGGGATGATGGGAAGGGAGGAGAAGGGGAAATGTTGGAACTGAGATAAAGCAAGGTACATTCTAAACAGTTATAAATGTCACTGTATATACATTAGCAATATATATATAAAATGTTCTTCATAGGGATAAGAATTATGTCACTGTATTTGGGTTTTTTAGGAACAATATAGGACCCAGAAGAAAGGCAAGGGATCAGGAGAGGGGAGGAGGGAGATAGAGGGATGTGGGGGGCGGATATTGAAGAAATTGTATTGCTGAATTG